>JAIPMN010031880.1:0-12098 GCA_020650975.1 Apostichopus californicus
ATATATATAATATATAATATATAATTGGAACAACAAATAACCTTAAAACTCATAAACGAGCTAGAACTACCAGAAACAAATAAAGTTATTAATTAAAAACTGAAAAGAAAGATGTAAGAATTTCAAGTACATGGAAAACGAGAACTTATAGTTTATTTTCAAATACTATTAGTTGTTATGAAATGAAGAAAATATGCAATAGTCACGCAACTTTTATTAATAAATATAAATAGTTAAAAATATCAATTAGGAAATATATATAGGAGGGCGCAAAGAGGGTTGGCGGAAGGGTTGTTTGGCCATCATAACTAGTGGCTGATACTTATAACTTGTCAACAGCTCAATTACCAAAATAAAGGAAAGGGCAAATTAATTGATCTCTATGTTATTCATTCCAATTATGACATCAATTATTTATTTCATTTATAAATATTAAATATTTGCATTCCTTGCTTTCTTTACCTTTGAAGGCTTCATAACTGTAAACTGCCGTCATCGATCAATCCAGACATCATACCAGAAGAAACAAGATCAAGGAATATTAAAGGTACGGAATTTAGACGGAAATCAGATTGCTTTTATTGCAACGTTTTGAATATTTCTGACATGAGAGGGAAGTATTGATGGAGGGTGTGTGTGTGGATGGGTGGGAAGTTGGGGGTGGTGTGGGGGGGGGGGGAACTAGTATCATGAGATATTTTTTGGCAAGAATGAACCTAGAATGGTGATCTAGAGGTAGTGTTTGCATACAACAACAGACTAGTGTTGTGTGGGGATAGGATTTAAGGGGGGGGGGACTTCCTTAACATGTGTCTTCTTTTGAAGTTCCTTGAGCTGACTTTTTCTATCAAGTCTATATATATATATTAAAATGAAATTTAAAAGATGTTAGTGTTTTGAGTTACTTAATATAATATCGTTACCCTATAAAATGAGGACTGTGAACGTAATCCAAGTATTATGTAACAAAGAGAACACAATTATTGGTCGGATTACTAGTGACTATTAATTTCTAGTACTTTTTTACTAATGAATTAGTAAAGAGAACATTCAATGGTTCAGTTTACTGATATTTGACGCCTCCAGTACAGGTACATTACCTCTGACTGTTAACATTATAAGTATGTCAAACAAATTAATATTGAATATTATGTACTGTTTAAGATATGTCATTTATTTCTATGATAATTTATTTATTTTATTTATTTCATCTATTTTACAGTTATATCATCCAACGAAGCCAGATTGCTTGATCTAACAACTGGTACATGGAAGAAGGTTTGTAATATTTGGTATTTCAAAGTAAATTATAATCATTAATAATGTAACTTGCTTTCACATTTCCCTGTGATAGTGTTAGCATTAGTAACATGCATAACAGTGAAGGGGTAGAGGGGTCGATGCATTTTCGAAACATAATCATAAAAAGCCAGCATCTTTGAGAGTTATAAACTTATATTGTCTTCCGGTAAATGGAATATTCCGGTGAAAGACGATATGATTTTTACAGGAAAGAAAACAATATTCCACATTCCTAGTTCTCAATATCTTGCTCTTAACCCAGATACATTTATTTGGATCTGATTAATTTCATCATTCCAGGAAATGTATCTCGGTCGAAATCGTGTAAAGTCATCATGCCGCCGTTTTTTTTTTTTTTTTAAATCCTCCTTTGTTTTGCTGTTTGTTTTTCCTTTTAATCTGATTAAATTGGAATAATCACGCAATTGTTTTTGTACTTCGAATTAAAGAAATTCTTCAAATGCATTTTATTAGTAAAAATGTCTTTTTTACCTCCTTGGGAAATGTTTATTTTTAAACATAATTAAGATTACGAGGTCACATAATCTTACCTTTCTAGATGCATTCATTAATTTTAACATATATTAAAAAAAAAAAAAAAATACACCCGTTAAACCTAGTTTGAGAGCTTCACTGTGCAGGAAGTAAAACATACATTCTCAAACAGTAAATTTTAACTAATTGTAAACTTTGTTTTAAATATCTGCTGAATTAACCGATCTATTATTCAAAGCTATTAACACTACATTTCATTGTCTCCTTAACGCCTCAATTTTACATTCATATTATTCTATTTAATAATTACTATTTCTTTCTTTCAATAGCCCGATGACATTCAGACTATTACAGTGATGTGTTCAGGTGTTGTGTTAATCGACAGAGACACCAGTGAGTCTGTACAGTGGTCAGTCGTAGAGCTCCTGGTTAAAGCATCCAATCATGACGTAAGTAAAACATAAAGGGATACATTGAATAAATATATCAATCAATTCAAGTTAAAATAAGATAACATCGTTTAATGTCTTAATGAGAGATTAGATCGCTTTAGTTATTAAATACTAAACTGTTTAATGACGAATAATGACATACAAGTTAAAAGTATTACAACCGTTGAATGTCTTAATAAGGTAGTATATCGCTTTAGTTAATGAATATTAAATTGATTAATTAAAACAAGGAAATACAGGTTCAAATTGATATATTTGTAAGCTCAAGATAAGAATCGTAAACACGAACAATAAATATGAATAAAATAATAAACTACTGGATAGATTGTGTAGGATAATGAACAAATAAATCATCATCATTCAACTCCTTTTCAAGGTTTCTATTCAGCAATACTTCCTGTTCATCTTTCCTTACTTTTTTTTTCAAAATCTTCCCAGAAAGTGAAATATAAAATAATAATTTAAGACGAAATGGGTAAATGAATTGTTTCCTGTTTTACGAATTCGGCCGAATATTTTTCTTTCCTTTAAGTTTACATTTAAATTAAAACAGATAAATAAAGTGATTAATAAACACACCTAAGTAGTAGAATACCTCAATAACAAACTGATACATAAATATCAAATGTTTAATACTTGACAGTTCACTGAAAAACCAACCGCACCTCAATCAGATCTTCCCATCACAAATTACATAAATTAAATATAATTTAACTTTTTTTTAGTTCCGGCTCATACAGACCCTCCCCCACCTGATCTCACTATCAAACACAAATTACATTGAATATTTATAGGCCATCTACATGCTCCCCTACCCCAAGGTACCCCTCCTTACCCCTACCACACCCATTCCTACTAAGTACCACACCCATCGGTCCTTTTATCTCTCACCATTTGCACTCGCTTTGACAATAACAAAATAACATTCACGCCCTCTCCCGCACTAAGACACCCTCCTAACACCCGACCATATATCTCTAACCTTAGCACACCATTCCTTACCATAACACACCCCTCCCTACAACCCTGACATCCCTTGTTCCGTCCATCCCTCACCCCTCTTACACACCTTTAATTCATCATACAGAAATAACAATGACTGATCTCTGTTATAAACCTAACCCTCTTGTTAACCCTTTTACATCTTTCAATAAAAACAAAGATAAAGCGAAGATAAAACAAACTTTACAAATAAAATCATCAGATTTTTACAAATTCAAACCACTAATAGTTAAATAATTAACAAAACTATAACAAGATAATGATTAAAATAAACACATTATTTTTTGATTAATTTGAAATGAAAACAACAATACAGTTTTATAATCCTAAATTAATTATAAATGTAATGTATCTTTTAAACAAACTTGATAATATTAATTCTATTTCTTATTTTCCTTTCTTCAGATTCCCATATTCAGGGTGAATCTAGTCGGGTCCTTTATTCAGACTAATGGATATGGGAACATTATCCTCTCCTCTGGTCTCTCTCTACCAAAACTAACGTCAATAGAGAATATGTACATACAGACAGAAAAAGGGAGAGAAATGAATAAACATGAAGTTAATGGAATATTAAAATATGTAAAACACTCTCAAATATTCAAGGCACTGAGGTAATTATAATTAATCATTATGTAAATAATATTAGTAATTAATAAAAAAAATATGTTCTCATTGTTTGCAGAATAATCTCTAAGATTTTAATGTAGATTGCAGTATTCTCCTCTCCCCTACCAAACACCCTCCTCCCTTACCCAACCCACCCTCTTTTCCAAACCTGCAAGGCCAATAACCCTTATCTTATCTCTATATACTCTACATTGTGTTGTCAGTATTTTCCCATTTAGCATATGTTAACTCTGTGGTTGAATACTTTGGAAAGTCATTAATTGAGCTTGGTGCGATACTGAGTTTACCGACTCTTTTCTTCATCACAGTTTATTGTAACTCATAGAAGCACTGCTATGTAAAACGGCTGTGAATACCTTACATTTACAGATTATACAAGATTGTACCTTTTTACGCGCGTATAATCCCTATTCAGGGGCACTAGAGCGAAGTCCTTAAGGCCGGTTCATACTTGCTGCGACTGCGTGCACGCACCCGACAATGCGAATGTCGGTTTCAATGTTCATACTTTGTCAAAATTAAAAATAGGGCAGACCTCATATTTAGTGTGTAGAAGTACCACATTGAGTAAACAAATAAACAAATGGATAATATCAGAGCAAATCATTGCAGATTTTACATTTGTACACTTTCTTCCTTCAGATAGACTTGCAAAAACATGTCTGTTTGGACAGGCTGGGTGGGAAAGAAGAGGAAGGTTGGGGTTAGACCGGTTGAAAAGAACGAAACAGAGCCGTACATCAACTTGTATATTCACTGTTGTCCACTGTATTTATAATAATTTATCATCACTTTCCGATTGAGGGCTTGACGTCACAAAAGACACTTTTTGAGACTTTTGAATTTGGAGTTAAACCTTTTAGCCTTGAAGAAAAATCTTCCATTATACCGTTTTAGTTGTTTTCTATTTAAAGTATGTTGAAATGATCGGTTTATTTTCAATAAAGGATCAACAAAAACAAACGAATGGATAATGCAGGAGCAAATCGTTCCATGATTTACATTTAACTTTTTTCCTTCAGCAAGAGTTGGAAAACATACCAGTTACCGTTTTAGTTGCTTTCAAAATTTTCCGTAGCCGGTGTGTTCCTGACCTTTTCTATAACAGAGGAAGGAACAACTATTGATGTATTGCGTTCTATGGGTTAATCTTTATACTGCAGAATCAAAAATAGTAATAATTAAAGAAGGATGTAATGGCAAATGACTGACTCTATTTCTTTCTCTGATTATAGCCTATGGGACTGTCTGCTGCCATCATCGATACCCGTCGCACCATCTCTATCCACACTGAATTCTCGGGGAGTGATAGGTGAAATTCTTATTGATTAACTAATTAGTGTATTTCACTATATCTTACATATACCAATGCTAGAATATATCAAAGAAATGCTTTCTGATTGCGTATGTCATTATAAATAATCATGAAAACAGTCACGTAGGAAGCGATATAAGCGACAGAAAGCCATTTGGTTGGCAGGACTTATTTTTTTTTCGGTACTATGGTGGCTCAAGTAGGACAATAGAATTGTTGCTTTTTTATACCAACAATTCAGAATTTTAATCTTAAAATTTCGGGCAAATTGCTCTAATTTTCAACTGTTTATCATAAAGTTGCACACCTGATATGTCGACTTCTTTCACAACAAATCGAGTTAAAATTCATCGAAATGTTGACGATGTCTGTAGGAAAGTCTACATTGTTTACTATGAACGTAAACTTTGTTTATTATTAACATTGTTAAATTGATGACAAAAGTTCCTTATAGACCCATTATTCAATGTTCACTTCTATGTCAAAACTGCTACATTTTATCAATTTTTGGAGAAAGTCGAAACACGACGGATGAAAAAATGTATGGAAATCAACTCGCACCATTACAGAGTTGCGACTAATGATCCAACTGTATGATCTAGCACTGCCTTTTGCGTCCTTCCGTTAAACATACAATGAACGGGCAGACGAATAATTCTGTACCCCCATCACGTAAAACATATTTTGAAAAACGCTGAAAATATTGACAAACACTATTCGATGGTTCCCAGAGTTAACAAAATGACACATATATTGCAACATCGTTAAAAATTTAACACTCGCAGACTTATTACATTGTCTGGTATTTGTGAAATTTAAGTAAATGTCTACGCTTTCCAAAGGATTAAGATCTTTCCTAAGTGGTGAAAATAAAGGTACTTTATATTTATATACCTGCTGTATCGTAGTGTGAGATAGATATGCTTCGTGTTCATTACGGCCGATGTTCAAAATATATGTACAATTACGTTAAAGGTTTGAGATTTGACGGAATGGTAATCACTTGCAATTCAAAACAACTTTTTAATAAAGATCAAATATTGCAAAACCAAACAACTTTAATTGGAAAACTGTGTGATGGTCTGATCGTGTAACATTTCAAAAGAGTTATAGTTTTGAAATACATACTAAACTTGTGTTGTCTACATGATTGCATTTTCACGAAAATACACATTTCTGTTTATTATTTCATTGTAGTTGCGTGCTAACTAGGGAATGGAACGGATAGAGGGAGTTATTAGGAACATCTACAATTGTTTTTTTTTTTATAAAATGCACTCTCAGGTGTAGCTCACCTACAGTATGTCTGACTTTACCATCCTCCCAAAACTCACATTTGTAAAGAACATGTGACACCGTGACAACCCAAATATTGTCAGCGAAAAAAAATATTATGCATCCATAGAGACAATATAGATCTCAATAAAACTTACTATTGTTGTTTCTATTGTGTATTGTTAAAAATGTTTCATTCACGTATACATCATTAACATTGTTTTTTTTTTTCGTTATAGCCTATATATTGTTTATTAATCTTATTTGTTTCTTACAGTTCACTGGACTCCTGATGTTAATAAGTCTGATGAATATTATAGGCTTGATCTCGACTTTGGTCTTTGGATAGTAAGTAATCATTTCTTCTCATGTATAATATATTATTTTATTATATTTTTGATATAAACATAACGGAATTGTAATTACTAGCAGGAGCATCGTGATACCACTGACGTGGTACTTGAGTATCACCGGACCTTTGTAATTCAGCGCACGTCACTCTAATGAACTCAGCATAGCTTAGTCAAAATAACTAACAAAAAGTGACGTCATCTGATGAACTAACTATGACTGTGATATATCGATAACTGTTTAATTAAGCCATATATCGGTCATCAGTTGATGGTTTATTACTAACATACACAGATGGATTAATGGGATTGTAGACAACAAATATTAGTAAACAAAACAATGGATGGATTAAAGGGATGTGGTAAACAAATATTAATAAAGTTTGAAGTCAATGGATTAGAATGATGTAGTCAACAAATATTACTTACATACATTGGGTGGATTAAAGGGATGTAGTCAACAAATAGTACTAAACACACAATGGGTGGTTAAAATGTATATAGCAAACACTTAATACTTTAACATGTTATAAATGGATTAAATTGATGTAGTCAAGAAATATTACTAAGCATACCCTGAGTGGAATAAAGGGATGTTGTAAACAAAAAAATAATTACACACATTGGATGGATTAAATCAAAGTAGTCAACTAATATTACTCAACATACAATGTGTAGATTAATGTGATGTGGTCAACAAATATTACTAAATGTTGAAGTCGGTGGATTAGAATGATTTAGTCAACCAATATTACTAACATATACTAAGTGGAATATAGTGATGTAGTCGGCAAATATTAATTATATACATTGGGTGGATTAAAGGGATGTAATCAACTAATATTACTCAACACACAATGTGTAGATTAAAGGGATGTGGTCAACAAATATTACTAAATGTTGAAGTCGGTGGACTAGAATGATGTAGTTAACAAATATTACTAAAATATACTGACTGGATTAAAGTGATGCAGTCAACATATATTACTTACATATATTGAGTGGATTATAGTGATGTAGTCCAGAAATATTACTTAAATACATTGGGTGGATTAAAGGGATGTAGTCAACAAATATTAGTTAACATACCATAAGTGAATAAAATGTATATAGTAAACACGTACTACTTTACATGCTATGAATGGATTACATTGATGTAGTCAAGAAATAATACTAAACATACACGCATTCTGATTGAATCAGTTTTAATGTTTAGAGGAGAAAAGCAGTAACTTATTAGTAAACATTATTCCGTTTATATTATAATTCCACTCTTATACATCCACATATTTAAAAATTATGAAACCATTAAAAAAATATCTGGAAATGATCATTACCCCCGCCCCAACAAGAAAATAAAACAATAATAATTACTGACTAGGTCTAATACCCAAGCAATCTGTTTGCATGGTTTGTATTCTTCTTTGTCCTGTAGAAGGCTGGATCCTGGTAAATGAATTACGCAAGTAAATTTTCCTGAAGACAACCTGTTCTGATCCCGCTGGAGTTATGATACACCCACTCAGCTCATCGAGATTGCTTGCCCGAGGTTTACACAAAACAACTTGGGAGTGTACTGGGAAACTTCAAAGGGAATTCGGGTCTCTCTATATAATTGTGACGTTGTTACAACATTGGCCATCGTCCTCTTTAAATTTTTCACTTTGCTTTAATCACCATCGCTGTTTTCATATACTATGTGTCGATATTTGTTTACATTTCTTGCTTAGGGGACTGTTAGTTATGTAGTTAGGTTAACATCACCATACGTGTTTTTAAGTAACTCGAGTAATGCTGAGGTTTTCAAATTTGCTTATTCTGTTGAGCATTTATTGCTTGTATCACCTCATGAATATTTCTTCTGTCAATTATAAAGAAGGAACCAGTTATGTCAGAATGACGTGCTTATAAATAAGTTATCCCCGAGAAAAATTTAAAACAAATTGAGAAAAAAAACTTTTTCATCGAATTGTACTTGATGGAGTAATTACAAGGAAATTGAATCTTGATGAGTTTGGCTGCCTCGGTTTTGAGATTTCACATTGTGACCATAGGTTTACTTTTAAAGAAGGTTATGTAACAATGTATATAGGGTTTCCAAGGTGTAATTGTGGGTGTCACATAATTACAAACACCACCCACCACCCTTAACTTGACGCAAAATTTGGAAACAAAATTGTAGAAAACATGAATAGTGACATATGGATATCAGAGGATGTGAATGGTGAGATTTTTTTTTGTATGATAATAAACAATTAAGTAAGTTTATGTACAATTATGAATTTAATGATAAATAATATGGAGTATCCATTTCTTTATTTTACTACTGTGGTATCATTTCTAATAAGGACGTATTAATGAGCGTTATTAAATTCTCAGTACTTGTTTGCAAAATTTAAACCTTTACAGCTTACTGCACTAAAAGCTCAGAGAAAATGACACCGTTATACGCATTTTTCATATCAATAGAAACTAGTTTCGTTGAGTTATGTGTCGTTAAAAAATTTGAGCTGAATAAAATTCGGCAGCTTTTTTAACGAGTCGGTATATTAAACAAACTTCAATCAAAATTTGCAAATCCCGCCGGACAGATAATGCGCCAATCAAACCTCTCTGTTTTGTTTACGACAGTTAGGCGTAGTCGCAATGAACATGCTGATATGGGCGGTCGCAGTGATTTTACGGTATATCGTTCGCGCCTTAAGGGTAACAGAAAATGCATTGCTTTCTTTCGATTGCGACAGCTTTACTCTATTAACCCGTCTGGTCAGAGTGCATGTAGAATAACAACATTGAATCTACTTCTGAAGTTTGTTTTCCTAAATTCATCATCAAGTCAAGTATTGAGACTTAAACATAAAGTTTTGTTTTTATCTTGTTTATGTATTGTGCATAGTTCATACTTAAAATTAAGAAGTGCAAATATGATGAGGGTTTAACGGAACCTCAACGCTTCTGTAACATATCCAATCTTTGTTGCGTAGAAACATTTTACAGCAATGAATACATATATTAATATGTGCTTGCATGTGATTTGTATTAAAGTCTTACCTGTAGATTTAACTTACCTTTGGCTTTGACTGGTTTCCTAGAACCACTTCTTAGGATATTATATGATCGGTTGTCATATTAAGTATCATGCTACTCTGATTGGTGGAAAGTGATCATGTGATGGGTATTTAATATGTGATGGTTATATAGGCAAACTTTATTTCACCAAGGACGGTGTTTTATTGAACGTCAAACTTTTAATAAAAGTAAAGTAAATCATATGTACAGTTGTTATTTACTTTATTAAATCTGAGGATTCACACGAGGTTGTGTTGGATACTATGAATGTGCCATGTGAGCGTAAGAAAACTTTCACATTTCGTTTAAGGGGAAAGTATAGTGGTAAAACTTCCAAAACTTTTGAAGGATACTAAGAAACTATTGCCAGGGACAATTCACGTAATACACTCACTTGAAAATGAAGAATTGCACACACTTTTCCGTAGTCTGTGTGCTTCATCTAAGTCCGACTTACCAGATTACGCCACTGGAACTATTATTTTTGCAACTGCATGTGTTCACATTTCATCATATCCCTTGTCTATGTTATACATTGTAGAAAATGGTGGGGGTTCTTTTAAAATAGGACCAATATGCCAACCTTTCAGCAGCAGGCACTCCTTGCCCTCCCTACCTCAACATCCCTCTATCCGACACCATCCATGTTACCCAATGAAAACTTACTAAAACACTTATATCCGCCCATAACCCATACAAATTCCTTGTCTATTTTATATATACATTGCTTCACATTTTGGGCGTTTTTTTTTTTAAATGAACAAGATCAATATACGACCCCTTTCAACAGCCGGCTCTGCTTGCCCTCTTTACCACCTCCGCTCATCATATTTGAACCCATCCATGTAACTCCAGAAAAAATACTAAAACACGTATGTTGATACCTGCGTATAACCCAAGCAAATTCCCTGTCTATTTTGAACATTCGCCACTACGCCAGAACGGGGACTAAGTGCTTGGGTTGTGTATTAATATACACATAATACATGGTTATGAGTGCAATAGTGCAAATATTTCATGAGTTGAAAGATGGAATGTTCCATTCAACGAGGCGCAGCCGAGTTGAATTGAACACATTACATCTGTCAACGTATGAAATATTTGCACTATTGCACGAATGGAGACCATTCATTATTTGTTTTATACAACACCTTAAAATTTGGATATAATTGGATGTAAAATGCACTCATGCAACAGATTGTTTTGAACAAACAAGTTTCTCTGCTCTGTTACCATTGAAAAAAGTGCTATCAAAAAAGTATAACACATGGTTCTATTTCATAGAGTGCAATAGAGCAGATTTTGCATGCAATCGACAAGCGATTGACCAATTAAATGGCCAGAATATAATTAGGTGTTGTATAATGACCTTTAGAGATCGTTGCACTGACCTAAATGGAGTGTGACTACTACCGATTTTGCAATTTCCTAAGATTAGGCCCCTAAAAATTCCAAGAATTCCCAAGGACACTGTACTGTATGGATATCTAGCGATAGCGATATCTAGGGATGATAATCCCAAGATCTTCCCTAAACTGGAGGCACTTGGATAATCGAAACCTTCAGTGTGCAATGAACTTAAAACTGTGCGTCTTTTGAAATGAATAGAATGTGGAGCATTGAATAATAAACAGATAAAAGTTATTTATTTCAGTCTAACTTCAATTATTCGAATTTGTAAAACAAACAGCAGATATCACATCATATCAGTGAACATGAAAACACTGTCTATGTGTGTAGTGTTCGGAGTTTTATAGTAGCCTTATAAGAGGTTTTTGTACACCAATAAATTAACTATGTCTGAATTTTCAAAAATTCCCTGGCCAACATTTTTCATCATACTCCCCTCTACTCGTGCAAATTAGACCGGTCTGTTAGGGGTTGAAGGAGGTTTTTCTGTATTGATTGTCCATAGATGAAATTTTTTGCAACGTTATGGGTATGTTTTGAAATGAATTTATTCCACGAGAAATGTGAATTTTCAAATGCTGAACAATCAAGCCCGAGAAGTGCCATTTCTGTCGGGTATTGTGGGCCGCGACGTAGAATCACCTACAAAAGCAAATGATCCACAGGAGATGCGATGAGGTTGAACATGATATGTTACTGGTGACAATCTTCAAAAAGGTTATTGATGAAACAAAATTATTGGGAAATACTTGGTTCTCAAGCAAAAGTGTACATCTGGTTGGTCATTTTCAAGCCCGA
>JAIPMN010031880.1:12126-43310 GCA_020650975.1 Apostichopus californicus
GGGGGGGGGGGAGTATCAAAACCAGACATTTTCTTGTACGCTGCGCGCCAACCAATGGTGTCGCTCCGCTTAGATAGTAATTCGCGCCCGGGTTGGAAAATCCTCGAAACACCTTTACTACTTAGCACTAGTTACAATTTCTTAGCTTTCCCTTACACATTCTTGGCTCTTGCATTTACGTTTGCAATCAAAAGTGCATAACTTAGGAATAAGTAAGCCAAGTAGCCTAGTACTAGGGCTCATTATTACTACTAGGCCCAAGCTAAGCCTACTACTAGTACTCGGTCGCTTTAACATGATATTGAAAAGAAGACCTAACATAACATTAGCCCAAGTGCATTGACGGTTATCATAACAATTTACCAGTCTTTACAGTACTAAATTAGGCCTAGCCCTTACTTTTGGCTAAATACTACAGTGGAACTAGTAACAATGGCAGTCAGATATAGCCTAACCTAGCTGTCGTGTAATTGTTTTCCCTGTATGTTGCGTATAAGTTTCCGTACTTTTAACTTTCATATTTTATTATTAACATGCGTTGTAGTTTCTTGTTGAGCTCGCCTGTCAACGAGACTTACCACAACGCTGCGGTGCAACCTTGCAGTTTATTTTATATATTCAAACGTATAACGTTCGGTGGAGATGTTAAGGTATGTTGTTGTTTAGTTGCTTGTCAACGTTTATTTAGCTGTATATATATTTATAGGGGAGTGTAAAGTGGAGTTATCCAGCGTATTATTTGTATAACGAGCTAGGCTACTATGGTGGGGATTGTTTACACGTGGTTCTGCTTGGTTAGGCCTGAGAGCTCGTTCTCAGTCATGACCTGATACTGGTCGAAAGATGTATACAGTTGCTATAAACCTACTTTCTACTTGTTTACCCTGTGTTGTGTATGTATATGCTAAGTTATAAGTTGACCTAGAGGTTACGGGTTCTAGTTGGCTGAATATTTTTTCCTATGTTGTTAAGGCTACTGGGAATGTTTTGTTTTATGTCTTGTACGGATCCCATTAGGTGTCGTAAGTTTTAAACACCTACTTAAAGGTTACATATTATTTCAGTTGGGCTTATTTCTCACCGTTTTTGGGGGAAAAACTGGTAACCACGTTGTGGCATGATTTTCTTACTACCAAGTATGCTTTATGCTACTATTTACACTGTTTTCTTCCTTTTTTCCTTTCAGGAATCTTACACAGTTGTTGAATCTAGTTTATAAATAAAAGAAAGACAACATATTGCAGCAACGTGTCAAAGACATCATTTCTCAAATCGATTATTTACATCCATTTCACAACATCTTCAACAACTCGTGTGCAGCAGACTGTGGTAGTTTGTTGAAACCATGACTGACGTCAACAAATTGAAGTTATCACGACGGAACAGCAAGGGTCAGTTGACCAGGGCACTAGCAACAATCGACAATCTCGTAAAAGATGATGCTAGTGATTTAGAAATACTACAGGAGTACATCACCAAAGCAGAACAGCAATTTCAGAATATTGAAGTGAAACACTCCGAGTTAATGGATGTCGTCGAAGACCAGACAGAGTTTGAAACTGAGGAAAAATGGATGGCAGAGTGTGAAAAAGAATTTGTACAGGGAATTTTACGTGCAAGACGAGTCGTCGACCGCCAGTCACCAACCCCCTTGTCCAACCAGCCGAGTCTCGCCTCTTCGCCTACAACTTCACAGCGAAACCAAACATCGACAGTTCCTTCGCAGCCTGTGAGCACAGGGACACCACAGACGATGCCTAGCTCGACCCCACAAACGCCACCTCTTGCATCTTGCCCTTCAACCTTATCTGCCCCAAGGATGGAGAGGATGAAATTTCCGAAGTTCAGCGGGGACATCAGAGACTACAAGCGGTTTAAGGAACCTTTTAACCATTGTGCTGTTGATTTGACAGAGATGGAACGTTTCTTCCAACTGACTGAGTCTATGAACAACCCCAAAGAATGTAACAAGATAAAAGGGTGCATCAATGTAGAAAGTGGTAGACAGGTTATTAAAGGACCTTGAAAACCTGAAGCCATATGAGAACAAGGGAAACATATACCTCCCTGCCATGAGTCGCTCCGTCCAGACTCTTCAGATATTTGAGACTCAAGCAGAAACCGTGGGTCTATCTAAAGAACTTAATAGCAAGATCATGTTGAGCCAAATCAAGCAGAAACTACCAGAGGATCATCGTAATGCCTATTACAAGAGCGTGAGAGACGACCATACTGATGATTCACTCACAGGTCTTGTCAAGTTGTTATATAGCCAACTGTTATTATTGGAGAAGGCGAAGCCTATCAGTATCGATAACGCATCGTTTGTTCCGACAACACTGCGTCGAATGTCCAGGTCCTCGAATGCTGCTACAGTGAATGCTGGTGAATGGAGCCAACGGAGCAAGATTAATAAATTTGGTGTGCCTAAATATGCGTTGCACATCAATGCAAACACACACTTTCTAAAGACTTGTAACAAGTTCAGGGACCTACCCATGAAAGAGAAGTACGAAATTATGAGAAAGAACAACATCTGCTACCGTTGTGGACATAATAACTGCATAGCTGGCAAATCCCCGTTTGATCTGAACTCGTGTCAGTTTGTGGCCCCATGTCGAATCGCGGCGTGTGGCAGTGATTCTCACTTTGGAGCTATTTGCCCTGTTGCTTATGGAAAGAAGGATAGTGGTTATTCGAGTCAGTTAAGCAGCAATGCTGAACCCTTTAGACCAATCAGTAGTTCTGCGAATGCGTCTACCATCACCAAAGAAAAGAGAGTTAGACTGGAAGGAACCCTACCTACTGTAATGGGGTATCTTCGATGTGGCAACATACGTCGTCTGGTGCGCATCTTGTTGGACGGTGGAAGTCAAACGACACTCCTAAGAAAAGGGATTTTCCCGAGAACAGACCAAGACGTGTACCAAGATCATGAATTGAGTGTTTTAGGTGGCGGAAAATTTACGAGGAAGCTGAGACTGTTAGTATGCCTCATCGCAGACGTTGGAGGAAATTGGTCACATCCGTTGTCTGTCACTGAAATAGACAAACCTTGCGCTGAGGAATTCATCGGCCTAGAAACTGTAGGCTTAGAGCCAAAAAAGTGCAAATGTTCTTCTGACTCTTGAATAAGGGTGTAACTGAGGCCATGCAGCAAAGTGTGTGCCAACTCTCTGCCGGGCCTACGAAATGCAACTGCCATGAAAGAAATCACCTGAAGACATGCCTGACAACTACGATTATGCTGTCAAAAGGTTAAGGAGTCTAGAGAATCAGTTCAAGAACAGGCAAGTGGAATGGGAGACATACTGCAAGCAGATGAGAGACCAGTTGAACAGAGGCGTTTCTCGGTATGTTACTGAGAGAGAACTTCAAAATGCCAGAGACACTGGAAAGAGAATGTGGTTCCTGCCTCATTTTGCGGTAAAGAAAGACTCAAAGATCACGCCTGTCAGAGTTGTGTACGACGCAAAGGCTAGGTACCAGGGTTGTTCACTGAATGATTACCTCTTGAAGGGTGAAAATATCAACTCAGATCTGTTTGATGTTGCGTTGCGATCCGAGAAAACGAAGTAGGAATCATCGCAGACATTAGCAAGATGTTCCAAGCAATCAAACTAAAGGTGGACGATGCACGTTTTCATAGGTTTGTGTTTCGTGAGCACCCACGTCACCCCATACAAGTGTATGAGTTAGCGACTGTTACCTTTGGTGACAAACCGTCTCCAACTGCCGCCATTGTGACCATGAGACATATTCATTAAGCCATTCATTAAAAAACACCAAAAGTAAAACTATACGAATGCAAGCAACACCGAAAAACATGAAAAGCGCTAAAAAGTGGAACCATATCTTGCAAAATCACAAATTCATTGCTCAACTGAATAACTATTTTCATTCAAAGACAATGAGGGCTTATTTATCAAAAACGATTAAATTCTGACCAAATAAAATAGTAGTTAGTCAAATCTCGCTCTCTCTAGACTTTGATCATTCATAGAAAAACTATAGACTGACCTGGTCAGCAAACCCATTCAATTTTGGAACGATGTAAAGATACATATCAGTACAAATATCAACCACAGGTTCAACTGACATAATTTTGAACAAATAATGCAAATCTATTCAACCCTCGGTTACTTATGGTCAGATACTTAGTGGTCGAATTTGGGCAAAAAATGAGCAAGCTATAAAAACTGTTTACAATATCAAGGCGGAGCAACTTTTGGTATCATTGTATTCATTATCAGTTTTTATATTATCCTTTTCAGTAGTGAATGTGATCATGCTAATTTTTATGAAATTAGAAGTGCATTTAGTCTGAAGTACATTTCAGTTGCTTTGTTTGCAGTAAATTAACTCAGTATGTGTAATATACAACTTTTACCCCATGCCCTGAATGTGAAGTTTTGGTTACTTCCTTCACATAGTCTCTTAAATACCAACAAAACGTTATGGTCTTAGTTTTAAAGGAGCTTACTTCGCAATTTCTGGTTTATTTGTTCACTTCTGCATGTGGAAGATGTAGTGTTAGTGTTATAAGTATTATGCATTCTCCTTAATGTTCAGGTCAGCTTATAAATGTCCCACACATAGGTATCAACTTCGACCACAACTTTCATGTCGTAACTCTGTATGTTTTATATAAATGAATTAAGTTTCAATAAACCAACCAACAACATTCTTAGCGATGGATACACAGCCGGAGATGATTCTTTTCCACATACGTCTATATTCTCTTTCGATCTCATCAGTGTGACTTTCTGCCTCCCTTTGCAAACGATCCAAGATTTCTTTGTTTTGACGAAGGCGTTGACATTCCTCCTCGGCTTGCTGTCTTCTCTCCCTCTCTGCCTTTTCTCTTTCTTCTTGTTCTCTCTTCAATCTTCTTTCTCTTTCTTTGTAATCTCGTTTCCGTTTCTCTTGTCTTTAAGCTCCTCTCTTTCCAGCAGTTCTTGTCTACGTCTTTCCAATTCCTCATTCTCTCGTAACCGTTCTTTTTTTACTTGTGTCAGACGAAGCTCGAATTGTTTCCATTCCATTTCCTGCTGCTCCTGTCTCAACTGCCATTCTCTATCTTCTCTTTCTCGGCGCTCTTGTCTTTCTCGGTCTTCCTTCTGAAAACTTTCTTTCCTTTCTTTGTCTTCTTTTTCTTGTCTCTCCCTTCTTTCCTTCTCTTCGGCTTGACGTATCTCCTCGTTTAAACTATTTTGTTCATGCATGTGTCTTTCTGCAGCAATTCGTTCTTTTTCGAATTCTTCCTCTTTCTTCTTCAGTGCCATCATCTTGTTTTGACTTTCCTTTTCAAATTGTCTATCAATTTCGAGTTGTAACTGCTCTGTTGATATGTCCGGGTTGGCTGCAATTATTGTTTCTACTTTGCTCATAATTGATGGATGCCATCTGTTTATGTGACCGTTTTGTCTCATAGCCTCTCTTTCTTGTTGAGCTTTAACAAACATGTTGTTGGTGTAGATCTTTGGGCTGTTTGATGTTATCATGCGGTCAACCATTGCTAAGATATGTGCTCTGTAATGTGTCTTTTCGAAGGGTATGCTAGTCTTATTGTCGATTGCTAGCATTTTCAAGAAAGTTCATCTAATAAGATGGCAAGACTTTTTTGGTCCTTCTCCTGGTCCTGGTGCTGTTCCTGGTCCTGGTCCTGGTCGTGGTCTTGGTCCTGTTCCTGTTCCTGGTCCTGGTCCTATCCATTGTGATCTTCTTTGCCATTGTGTGGAGTTGGATGTCCTCTCGTTGCCTGACCAATCGTCATCTGCTTGTTCCTGTAGGTGTCTAAGTCTACGTCTATCAGTTCAGAATCTCCGTGACTGTATACCAGCAGACAGTAGTTTTTGAAACCTCCTCCAAATGTTTCCTGTACAAAGAAAATAGTAGGTATTGGGTTACTTTGAATTTAAGCTCAAAATTAAACTGGTTTTGCGGTAGACCGTTAAAAACTACGGTTATCAGTTCAGGCTGTATACTTATAATACTTGTACATTTTGTGAATTGACTCTTCAAGGGGCAGAGCTAGGTTCGTCGATCAATTGTTAGGAGCTAACAGTCTGAAATACAGACACTTAAGTCAGTTCCTCACATACTATACAAACCTCAATTACAAAACAAGGATTTTTATGGCCTTAAACGGTACTGGTCAGAATGTGTTCCAAATTTTTCAAGGATAAATTATAGTGAATGCTATTACAGTGTGATATGTTGCGTATATGAAGTTAAAAGATCATCGTTCGGTTGAGTTATTAGCATTTATAAAACAATAGATTAACAATGGAATCTCAATGAAGCTTTTCCTATCGAGGTAAGCACCGTTATTGCTACGAATTTCATTATTCGTTATTGTCATAATTAAATAAGGCTTGATATGACCTGGACGCGCAGACAACATGCTACTCTTTTATTGCTGAGTCCTACGATGTAGGCTAGGTCTTCAATATGTTTTATTAAACTTTGAACCCAAGACATTTTGTAAATCGTCTTAGTCTAGCCTAGGTGCATTTTTTCTTACCGGTAAATATACAATATTGCCACAAGTAGCTACTAGTACTAAAACTTCCCTCGGTTTTTTATCGATTTTGATGTTCCAGATCCTGAGTGAAACTGAAACACACTACACGGTCAAGTGCATTGGTTACACGTCAAATTTCTCCCGATTATATTAGAACAAACTATACATTGACATGAAAAGACAACTGGAACTCTCGAGAAAGGAGATCCTAAAGTTGTGGTTAAAATTGATTGTTCTGAAACAGATTTTCACAGTATTTTCCTGACCCTGAGACACACTAAGAAGAGCTATTTTGGTATTTGACCATAACACATTAATCACATTCTGCCGTCCAATTGGTATTTAAGAATCAAGGACGTACGCAAGATCTTCAGTTATGTTATTGGCGCAAGAAAAGGAACATTACATAATTTATTCGGAGCAACGGAATTGTTCACGAGAAAATGACAGAAACAGGGTATTTTGTTATTTTTTCATTTGGTGATGGCACGGCACGCCAGCTCAATCAAGTTTTAGCAAGCTAAATAACATACCGTTTGTATTTGCTTAGTAACGTTAGACCTACAAATTTATCACTTGATCTAAGCTTTACAGTTGGCTTAAATGTAAATGCCCACTTTAATAAGCCTAAATGTATAATTGTCGTATCTTGGTTACGTATTCTGCGGTCTCAGAACGTTAAAGAACTTGTCAATGTTTAGTCAACATGACCTCGTTTCAACATCTTGTTAATATAAAATAGTATTTACAGCATTGTTACAGGTTCCTCTGCAACCCTAAAATCCACGTGTGTAAAAGTATTTAATGAAATTGCTTTAAATTTCAGTACACCATTGCATATACCCCTAGAATTAAAAACCAGATTACATCTTGCCTATCTTGAAGATTCTAGTGTTATATGATGCAAAAAGTAGAAAGGCCCCAAGTCGATTCGGATCTACCCAATTTAGCATTGTATGTTTTCAGACAAACACGACATCTCTGACAATACCTATTCTAATTTAACTAAAATAACAAAGCCTCTGAAGAAGATCCTGCTAGGATCGAAACGTCAGGCCAACTTACTTTTTCACATTCCATTACACAGGCTCTCTAGTGGATAAGCAGTTTGCTAACAGTTTTACTTTATTTTGAAAGTAATACACATTTAAGAAACAGCAATTAAAAACTAAGTGATTTATAAGCTTGACAAGAACACCAAGTAAGGAACTTAGGTATCGAGAGATGTTTGAAAGAAATCATAATTGTGAAAATAAAAAGAGTTGCCATACAAAGGCGGCGTTTTAAATAAAGATACTTCGCGCCCTTCGCTCTAAGCCGTTCACTCTCGTTCCTCGCAACACCAATAACAAGAAGCACTATGGCCCTACAGCATTCTCGGTCGCCGCACCTGATCTTTGGAACGAGCTGCCTCCCGGAATTCGTATGATCACGGACTTCACCTCCTTCAAGTCACACCTGAAAACGCATCTCTTTCAAGAGCACTACAAAGATGGTTTCTAAGATTTTTAGATTTTTGTTGTTCTGTCGTGTTGGTTTTTAGGTTCTAACTTCAATTGGAATTTTCACTTTTTAGCATTCAAATTGTAGATTTTGTAGTCAATCTGTTTTATCGCTTAACGCTCCACCAGTCCTTTTAATAGTTTTTCGATCTCATATTCCTGTATATATCTGTAGATGGTATATGTATTTACTGTTTTTTCTATTTAATGTTTTATGTCATTGTATTTTTTAGATTGTTTGTAAAGCGCACAGATGCATCGCGCGTAGTGCGCTATATAAGATTTTATTTACATTATATTACATACTTCACTTGTTGACATTAAAATAGTAGATGATCGAACATGGATAGGTCAGAAAGTGCATGTTGTAAATGTGACATGTGTAATACTTAATGAGAATGTGTTCAATTCTGCCCATGGTAATTACTTAATAGCAATCATTAAAAATCAGGAGAATTAAGAACCACTGGAAATTCATTTGGAAGATGTTGTGCACTATATAAAGACATTTACTGCATTCAACTATGGACATGTAAAGTATTCTATTCGTTATTTTTTGGGCGGGGACTACAAGTTTCTTCTCTGCGCGTGTGGATTTTTAAGTGCATCGTCAAATTATCCATAGCCTGTTTCGCAAGATGAAGAAAAGGGATTTTCATAAGGTTGGCACCACAGGGTATCCTCGTAGTATAACCGATTATGATCTGTTCTACAAAGGTAAAACTTAGAACAACTTTAGTTGCGTTAGACCGAATCTTTGGGAGCAATCCCGTAGAAAGGGTGTGTATTTGAACTTCTGCACTTATTTCTGAGAATTGCTGATGTTTTGATCGATTTGCTACTTCTTGAAACGAATCGACTCGATAAGATTGAGAGGTATAATTCAAATTGCGAGGAGTACAGCTACGTCCTGGAGAAATGTCGTGGCGTAAGTTAGTAGATTTTCTTGCTATACTTGTAAAGAAGGTGTAAAAAATATGGCGAGATCTTACAGGCTCAGAGAAAGTAAAGCTGTTCTTAAATGTTGATAAAGTTGCCAAAATAGTAGGTAAATTGCCAAAGGATGATTTTATGCTATGATAATTGTATGAAAAGAGTTTTCACAGATTAATCTACTTTTGTGGTCCTTTCAACGAAATAATGAGAGTTTCGATACAAAGATTCTATAGGTAGTGTCAGAATAGAGAAATGAATTTCAACATTCATTGACGTGCATCATGATAGCAATTTCACTCCCTATATCCACATCCTTGTTTGTCACGTACCGGAAATACTTCAACGATTTCGTTCCTTAACAAAGTTCAGTGGTCAAGGGTTGGAAAAACTAACCGGTATCACAGCGTTTGACTACTTCAGAGGAACAAACGGAAAATGAATTCAATCTTTAGTACAAATAATGAAAAAGTACAATAAAAAATTGTGGATTATTCAGGCTAATTTTGAATTCGACAAGAATCATCAGATTGAGTGTTCATTATATAGACAAATAGGACACAACAAACTTGAGTGTGTGTGTGTGTGTGTGTGCGTTTATCAATGGTACATGGCGTCCATTATCATTTTACTCTAAGCGTCTCCAGAAAGCAGAAACTCGCTATAGTGCTTTTGGTCGAGAACTCCTGGCGGTCTACCTTAGCATTCGACACTTTCGTCACTTGCTCGACGGACGAAACTTTACAGTCTACACGGACCACAAGCCGCTTACTTACGCCTTTGCTTCCAAGCCGGATCGCTATTCGCCTCGCGAAATTCGTCACCTAGATTATATTTCGCAAAACTCCACCGACCTACGTCACATCCCAGGTCGCGACAACGTTGTAGCAGACGCTCTATCTCGTAACGTATACGGCGTTACTATTTCTTCATTACCACTCGATTTCACAGCAATCGCATCCGCTCAGCAACACGACGATGAGCTAATTCAGCTACGGAAATCATCTTTGTTAAAGCTTACAAATGTACCCCGCAGCGGAGGGCACCATTACCTGTGATGTCTCGACTGGCACAGCCAGACCTTACGTTCCGCAACAATTTCGACGAGCACTCTTTGATTCTCTTCATTCACTTTCGCACCCCGGCATCCATGCTACCAAACGACTAATCACGCAGCGTTTCATTCGGTCAAATGTACACAAAGATGTCTCGAATTGGTGCAAATCATGCATTAAGTGCCAACAAGTTAAGGTCCACCATCACACCAAAACGCCAATTGGTAGTTTCCCGATGGCGCAGCACATTCACATGGACATTGTTGGACCACTGTCACCCTCTGGGGGCTATCCCTATCTTCTCACCATCGTTGATCGCTTTACGAGATGGCCGATTTCGAACATCACAGCCGAAACCGTCGCTAAATCCTTCGTTTAACGATGGGTCTCTACCTTTGGTGTCCCTTCGGTGATAACAACAGATATGGGTTCGCAATTTGAGTCTTCCCTGTTCCGCCACCTTAACCAACTACTTGGTACACATCGCATCCGAACGACCGCATACCATCCGGCAGCCAATGGTCTTGTCGAACGTTTTCACCGGCAATTGAAGTCAGCACTTTCAGCTGCCGATCCCACCCACTGGACGGAAGTACTTCCTTTGGCCCTTTTAGGCATTCGCACCTCTCTTAAAGTCGACATGAACTGTTCCGCTGCGGAAATGGTTTTTGGGACAACAAAATTCAAAAGCAGCTTTTCCACAACCTCATGAAAAGTGGACTTCATGCTTTGAATAGAGAAGAGCTAACACAAGGGTCATCATTAATTTCCAGAGTGAGAAACCAAGGAAACTCTTCAACTGTGATCTGCAGCAAATGCAAAGGTTCGTACAGTCAAAGCAACCTCCATAGGCATAAAAGCCAGTGTGAAAATGAAAAAGAAGATCCTTTACCGCCACAAGGTGTTCCTCCCTTGTACCAGAATGTATGATGAGGATGACAGCTTTACAGCAAACATTTTGTTGAAGCTTAAAAAAGATGATGTTGGCAAGCTGTGCTTGTCCGAACCAAGCATTTATTAATCGGCAAGTTTCTTTGGTCTGAGAAACAAAATAAGTTAGACAAAGCGGGAAGGAAACAGATTCCATCAGCGCTTGTGACATGTTTGATAGAAGCAATTTGCATGAACTAGAGAGCAGTGTTTCTGCCATAACACAATGGGAAGACGGGTCACTCAAATATGGCTTAAAGAATGAGGTTAAGTACCTTGTGAAGAAAGCAGCACAGATCCTGAATTCAAACTATCTTATCCTGGGAGAAGATGGGAAGGCCAATGACATCAACCTCTTCACATCAGTATCTAACCTCAGGCAACATGGCATTTTCAGCGATGCCGAATATCATTTGCTAAAGAACAGACAGGTAAAGCAACGAAAACCTATGCAGCATCCAGAGGAAGAAGATGTTTTGAAAATGCGCCAATACACATTGAACGAAATCAAGCGCATTTCAAATGGGAGTATTACGTGGTCTTCTCCACTGTTCTGCAATCTAAGAAATCTTGTTGTCAGCAGATTGACACTATACAATGCTAGGAGAGGTGGTGAGCCATGTAGGCTCAATATAGCCGAGTGGAGAGATGCAGCAGATGGTAGTTGGATCCAAGCTCGAGATGTCGACAAAATTACAGATCCCGTTGAAAAGTTTCTCCTGGAAACGACAAAAATTGCATACCAGTCAGGAAAGGGGACCAATAGGCTCGTTTCTGTACTTATTCCACAGGATTGTGTTGAAGCCTTGGAATTCCTTGTTGATCCAAAAGTAAGATCTGCTTGTGGGGTTCATGCAAGGAATAATTACGTATTTCCAAACACTCAGTGTGTGGGTGGCAGTGTGTCCACAATGTTTCCCTAGCAGCCAAAGTCAAGTGTCCAACCAAGATAACTGCAACGGCAATGAGGCATAGAACCAGTACCATGTATGCAATGTTGGATGTTTCTGCCTTCGAGAGGGAACGTTTTTATGAACATATGGGCCACTCAGAAGACATTAACAAGCATGTCTATCAGGCACCTCTTGCTGTGTCTACCATCACAATGGTTGGGAAACAGCTTTTCTGCTTTGACAAAGGTAGGCTATACCATAAATGTTCTGTTGTTATTTGCAACTAGGAGCACAAACGATCGATACAATCAGTGCAAAAACTTTAGCAAGGAAACTATATTAATTACGACAATGTGCCCCAGTCTTTTACTATTTATACGAGTTGCTTCCGTTAGGCATTATATTGAATGTAGGTAACAATTCATGAGAACTAGGTACGCCTTGGCCGATCCTACCTCTTAGCCTACATCGAAAGTTACGCCGTATACACCTCGCAAGAAAACCACGATAACCTTAAATGAAAAACCAATATTTTGCACTTGAAGATCTGACTCCCCCCAAAATGCAATGATAAGGTTTACCCCAGTACTTCTTAATACATTGAGATTCCAATTACTAGTCAAAAATATTTTCTGAAGAAAAACATATTTTTCACAAATATTGACGTTTAGATAAGTGCTTCCTCACAATCAACGAGCCGCCCCGAAATTCGCTCCGCTTACGTAAAACTTTTATATATTTAACACGTGGAAAAACCCGAGTTTTTACACACATAATTCCCATTGACATTGGTCACGGAACATAAGTAGGTCATCGACATTCGAACTTGCCCAAGTTCATCGCACCATGGGAATGAAACAACACATTGAACATGATGGTACATTTTCCCGCCATCTCGGCGCCGAGTGTAAATTTTGGTGTAATATGCAAATCATGGTACTGTGCTGCGCGGTTAAAACTTAACCTATTGCGACAAATACAAAGCTGTTTTAGAAGTAACTTTTGTATCAAATGTAAAGTACTGTATGGTACTATAATTTATAAAAGACGGTTTTCCTCAGGTGTAAGGGCAAAGGGGGTGTTTCGGTGAACTCAATCTCTTTGTATAGTATTTGGATACTTAAAATAACCATGTACATGCAGTTTCTATTTCTCTTTAGTAAGCTCTACTTAGCATTTTTATCCTTTGTGGATCTTTATTGGAATAATTTATAGCTATTTTCAAAATTCAAAGACTGACATACTAAGAATTTAATGCTCTTTTTACTGATAGAATAACCTGTATCTGTCAGTATACCTTTAAAGATGTGTTCCATTCATTGTATGTATTTTTTAATTTTTATCAGGGTGTTAAAGAATTTGTACTTGATTACTTTGTTCAGCTTTGTGTGTTCTATGCCTCTGTCTCACAGAATGTCTATTGTTAATGATAAGCATGTGCTTGAATACATAAATTTGGTGCTTGAAAAGTGATTGAAAAGCGCTTGAATTTGGTTGTGAAAAAAGTGTACGAACCCTGAGAATGTGCTGGAAATATGAGGCCTATGTTGATTAGCTGAGTATAGGTTATCTTTAGGCATGATATGCTCTGTAGTGCAGTATTTGATGCACTAATTTGCAATTTGATATTTCTTTTTCTCACAATTTGCAAAGGGCCATACTTCCCTGCCCATCACTTCCTTTTTACCGTGGACCCTCTTATCTCCACTTTTGGTTTCGATGATAATGGTAACCTATGCATTCATGTAGGCGGAGTGTGTGTATGTGTGTGTGACGCCTCGCTTGTAAACAAGATATCTCGAAAGCTTGAATCAATCTAATATTTGGTTTTTTATGAATACCACATTGAGTAGAAGAACCTTATTGTTTTGTGCGTAGGTCAAAGGTCATTTGGAGTCACCAGGGCCAAATAGTTAAAACCTTGTAAACACGATATCTCATGGAGGTAAACTTGGACCAATCTCATATTTCGTGAGTAGGAGGACCACATTTAGCAGCAAAAGCCTATAGTTTTTTTGTGGAGTTCAAAGGTCATTTTGGGTCATTAGGGGTCAAATTGAGTAAACCTTGTGAACACGATATCTCAAAAAGGGAAGCTTGGATCAATCTCGCATTTCGTGTGGAGGAGTACCACGTTGAGTTTAAAGATCCCTTTTGTTTTTGGTGGAGGTCCAAGTTCATTTGGGGTCACTAGAGGTCAAATTGTGAAAATCTTGTAAACATGATAACTCAAGAAAGGAAGATTACGACGAATCTCATATTTAGCATGTAGTTGGTACACGTTTCAGTACAAGATTTGTTGAGGTCAAAGGTCAGTATCAGTGCGTTCCCACGAACCCGGAGTTTGCTTTACCCCTGTATTATGTAATAGCAAAAAATAAGCCCTGTGCTTTAGATCCATGTCCCAACGTGTTACTCGGGTGTTGGACCATGAAGCTAAAAACAGGCACGCGACAGTCCAGCACAACGCTGCGGGAGTCACGCAAGCGATAGACCAATGCAATACTAGTATTCACACTGTGGGAGTGTCTCAGACAATTACTGTGGTCACTTTCGGTATGGAAACTTGCGTACATGTATCACTTGTATGTATACAGTATGTGCTGTATACCAAGCCATTTGTACATATACGGTATAGCGTTTCGTTTTCCTCTCTGCAGTATTATTGAATTCGCTATCAACGCTGATTAAAAGGATCGTCTGGTAGCCCTAAGAATTTACCTAATAAATTAGGAACCGGTTAGTATCGCGTCAGGCGGGTACCTTCGTTATTGCTGTTATCTTCGACCACATGGTAGCCTAACACCACACCAAGTCAATAGGAAATCTGCCTAACCGTCGGTTTGCAAAAAAAAAAATCACACTTTGCATAGAATTCGGGAATAAATTAGGACCCGGGTAGTATCGCGTCGGGCCAGTACCCGGGTACCCGGATACCCTGTGCAACACTAAAAAAACGATAAATAATTTTCCAAACATGTTGTCAAAGTATGAGAACGCTAATGTTGCGTTTAACAGAGAAACAATTTGTTAACCGTTAAGGATGGATATGATTTGAACAGTAACGAACGTGACGTCATTTTCGCAAATGCAGATTGCGACATAACCCACACTCCATACAGTACCTACGGTAATCACAACAAAAACCGCGTTTGTATACAGATTAATTTCTTCCTTCATTTATGTGAATCTGCTCTATGTCTCGAACCATATTACCATGTCTGCTGTATTTTCAAGGATATAAATATGACATGAAATGAAAAAGAATCATGGCAACCTCGTTAGATACAAAAAATATTCAAAATTACCCAGAGACACGACTCACACAGTTGAACTAGTGCATATAGAATGTAGCATCATGCTAAAAAGAGTGTAGAAACATTAATATCCTTCCTAAACAATTGAAACCATTATAATTGAGATATTGTGTTTACAAGGTGGGTGTCACAAATACACACACAGGTACACACATCTGCATACACACCTACATAGATACACCATTATGAATGCACATAGGTTTCTCTTTTCATCAAAATAAAAAATTGTCAATTTCTGAAACATTATTTCTTGCTTATTTACTTCTTTGTAAAGTACAATCCTAGTATACAAATGTACCTCATCTTTTTTGTCTTTATAGGCATACCATCATCATCCTCATCATTCCAAAGTGAATGCGTTGATGGGAATGTTGTGGGTAAGTTACAAATAATTTTTTGCACAACATAGTGCATACTTATACTAGTAGGCAGAGTGCCTGTATTTCTCTTTAATGTTTTCAATGATTCATACAAGAGTTTGTTTAATTTTTTGTGGGTTTTGTTAGTATACAGTATGGCTTAATGCTTGGAATACAGTACCTCATGTATAGTGTTATTTCAGACTAGAAGCTTAATTGCTGCATGATGTGAACATATACAGTACCCACACTGTACATGGACATCTTTCTTACCTGATGTGTAACTTTTGAATCATATGCTCTAAAATATAAGAGATGAGATAACTGCATGTTGATAGGGGAATATTTGTGACAACTCTGGCAAATGAGCCACATAGGTTAGATTTTGCTAAATGGTCTAAGATGGAAACATATACATTTTCAAGGTGCAAAGAATCACTGAGCCTTTAGTATCTTTTTTTATGGTTGCAATTATTTCATCTGAATAACCAGTTCTAACAGGTGACGTGATAGCAAATTATTAAGACAGTATTCAACTCACAACATCTCAAACATGTTCATTTAGTATCATTTAAACTCTTCCTGCAATGTTTATTTTTCATCTTGTTATAGAGAACAGAAGTGATCAGGCCGGTTCATCTGGATGCACAAGGGAAAGTACAGGTAACAACTTTACACTTCATGTTTCAAAACTGCTAAATTTGTTGCGAAGATATAAGCAAAATGCAGTGGCGGAGCGTCCATACAGTCAGGGGGTAGGGCGGATGCCCCCCTGACGGACTCAGATGGACTGCTGGCGCCCTTTTCAGCTTTTTACCACTTTTTACTTATTCGCGATTATTTACTTTTTTATTGCGCTCTCATCTACCTATTGATATTAGTCACATTTTGTTGGCGATGACACCTATTTATTCTTCGTTTATCTGCAAATTAGCAAGGCCAGGAAAGGGTCATTTCCGGCGATCTAGGAATTATCTTTACTCAAAAAATTTCTGTACGTTCCGCGCCAACCCGTGGTGGCGCTCCGCTTAGATAGTGTCGAAAGCGCCCCTACGGACCATTCTCGCCCCCCTTGGCCAATACCCCTAGCTCCGCCACTGGCAAAATGTTATATATTTGTATACTTTGAAGTAAGTATTGTTAAGTTTTTCTTTTCCAATATTTTTTTCCTTGCCAAAAGCTGAAGGAATCTGTGCGATGGCTGATGGCTTTTGTGTGACACCTTGGCTTGTGAATGTGTTATCTCAAGAAGTTTTAAGTTGGTGTAACTTGAAATTTAGTACTATGCATTATAGTTAGATAGCGTTAGTAGGCCCCAAATATCAATAGCGAGATCATGCCCGGGCAAGCTTTTTGTACATCCAACCTGAGCTATTAATGGCACTACCCGGGTTGGTGCCTATTTCCCCCTCGGGCAAAAATTGCAAGCTTGGGCTGGCCATGCAATGACAACGCAACCTTGGTCAATTAGGCCTTGTTCACATTTAAGAATGCAAGTCTGATTATTGCATTGTGAAGCTATTTTTTCAGAAAGTCCTATTGTTTAGGCACTTATTCTTATACAGTACAGTAGTTCCAGCAATTTCCATTATTTGCATTTTGACTTGTAGATGAAGGCCCTTCAGGCAGTGTACACATGGAGCCAGAAACTTCAGCTGTGTCAGATGCAGAAACATTTGCAGGTAAATGTGCCCTTTGTTCATTGCATTTTGTTTCCTGTCTTAGATTTCGGCAAGTAACCTGCAACTCTATCCATGATGGCATTAGAAAGTAGTAAGATAATTTTCTGGACCCTTTTAAAAATACTTGGGGATACATGATAGTTTGACATCCAAAATGACTTTTAACTGCACTGCATTTGGTCTTTTGTCTTTAATGTCTCTCACTACCCTACCGAATATAACACACAAAAGTGACTTCATAGCCAAATACTCAATGAGATAGGAAGCTGATTTGTTATATTTCATGTATGAAATAACAAGGTCTCATGGCTTTCTGGTTATTGAACTTGAGTTTTTATTTATTATAAATAATTATGCTCACATTTCATTTCAACAGATGATAGCGACTCTAGCGATCAGGAACTTGAAGATCTGTATGTTCCGATCAAAGTACCCAAAAAGTCAGGTAAGTTGATACTTAATAGCTAGGTTACAGTTAATTTAATCAGCTTTAGCGTTATGTGTGTCAGGTGGAATGGATGAGGCTGAAAGCTTGCTAATATGTTATCAAACTTAAATACTAATGACTGTAAGGAAAGTATATGCAAATTGTAGGCAGAACATTTGTGACATAGAAGAAACATATTCTTTCAATACAATTTTCAGTATTTTAATCACATGATTTTGATATATAATGCAGACATACCATATAAGGAGCCTTACACCTGTCAAGCTTTAAACATTTGTTTTGTGTTTAAGATCCCCGAAAACGACACAAATGGAGTGACCAAAATACTTCTTTAGTGAAGAATTGCTTCAAAAAGTATATCCAAGAAAAAGAAGAAGGAAATAAAGGGTCTTTACCAGGTAAGTTGAAAGTTTTGTAATAAAATTGAACCATTAATTATGCACTGCAACTAGTGTAGATTGATGGCCAGAATGTCAAGAAATATTGATATTATGACTAACCAATGCATAGAGTACTGTTTTGGAGGATTTAAATCAGGGGAGACAAACTAGAAATTGTTTTAGGGAAGTTTGACTTGCCTAGTTTATAGAACTTTACAGATAATACTTACTACTTGACATTGAAGCTTGATGCTGTCTTTATATCCACAGTAAGGAAAATTGAATTCAGTAAATGAAATATGAGGGTACTCTAGTAAAGTTTTGAAATAATCACCTTTCATTGTCCGGTCTGTTACAAGAAAAAAAGTATGAAAATAGTTGCCTTTTTTTATTTTTGTTACTACTGAACCTTCCACCATCATAGAATGTTATCAAAATTAAAATATATAGACTTTATGTGTAACCTGAAAGGTAAGACATCACTGATTATTTTTGGCAATTCTTTGAAAACCAATGTACTGTAACCCTGTGAGGCTCGAATTGACCCATTTTATGAATTCTAAGTAGGATTGTAAAGCAAAGACCTGAGGTGTTAACACACCAGTCATGTTTTAACCTTGATTATGATGCCAGTGTTTATTTGTACCTTTTGCAAGACACTTGCAACTATGTCAATATCAAAATGTGATGTTTAAAAAAAAAATTACATGGAATGTACTTCATTGAAATTTTGACATATGATTGGAACTGTTGTTTGGTTTGTTGTAGGTAAAAAAGAGCTGATAGAATTTCTTCACGAAGAGAAGGATGTTCTGTCATCGATCAAATCTGCCGACCGACGAATCTTCTCACTAAAAATGAAAATTTTCAACGAAAGGAAATGCTTTCGCTTCAAATTGGCGAAAAAACTTCTACAGATACAGAAATAGATTTATATTTGGGGTCACCAGGGGTCAAATTGTGAAAACCTTGTAAACACAATATCTCAAGAAGGGAAGCTTGGGCAGACCTCATATTTAGTGTGTAGATGTACCACATTTAGTACAATAAGCATATTGTTCTTGGAGGTCAAAGGTCATCTGGGGTCACCAGGGGTCAAATTGTGAAAAAAATTGTAACATGATATCTTAATATTGGTATGTGGTGTGTAACATGGAGTAAAAGAAGCCTATTGTTTTTGGTGGAGGGTCAAAGCTCATTTGGGGACAATTAGTAAAAAAGGTGACAACCGTGAAACAAGACATTGCAAGAAAGGACAAATCTCATATTTGGTTTGTAGATGTACCATATCAAATGTAAGGAGCAAATTATTGCTTTTGGTGGAGAGGTCAAAGCTCATTTGAAGTCAACAAATGCCAAACATTTACTTCACTCCCCTCTTACCTGTCTCTCCACAATAACACATCTTCCTAAACATAATATCGCAAGGGAAGCTTGGACAGATGGCACACTTGGTATGTAATTGTACCACATTGAGTACAAGAAGCCTAAATGTTGTGGTGGGAGGTTAATGGTCGTTTGAGTTCACCAGAGGTCAGATTGTGAAACCATGTTTTACACAATATTTCAACTGACTGATGTCATATTTAGTATGTTGATGTATCTATCACATTTAGTACAAGAAGCTTGAGGTCAAGGGTCATTTCAGGACAGCCTGTGTCATTGTGAATGTATTGTTTGTCACATCACACTGCTTTTCACTGTTATTAAAACAAGTATGTTGTACACCCACACCATACATTATGTCAGATTCATGAAGAAAATAGCTCATGTTACATCTGTGAAACCACAATGCATTTTTGCATTCTGGTTATATTTATGGCAGAGCTGTAGTCAAGTTCAATTAGCCAGAGTCCGAGTCCACTTAGTCCAAGCCTAGTCCAAGACCCTCGAGTCCAAGCATAATGAACCTCAGATACAGTTGTCACTGCTAGGAGCAAACAGTGTGTAACAAACAGCAGAAGTAAAAATCTAAAAATGTATTACTTGACTATCAAGAGATAAATTACAGAACTCCACTCCTTTAACAATATTTACAGTGATGCAGACTTCAAAGCAGTGGAAGGACAACAACTGCCTATCACCTGTAAGAAATTTCCAAGTGCTTTCGGTTCCTTGCTTTTGCAAAAGGAACCTATGTGGACAGGTGTGTCTGTGTGTGCGTCTGTGACACTTGCTTGGGTACACTGTTACTCAACAAGGGAAAGTTGGACTTGGAAAGTTGGACTTGGACTTGGTATATCTTGGAAACTCAAACTTGGTATATAGATCCGCCATAGTGAGAAGGTGTGCCCTATTGTTTGTGGTGCCTGTGAAGGTCACCAAAGGTCAGTTAGAGGCCAAAAACCCAAAATATTGAAACTGCAATAACTCCCAGTGCCAATGTGCGACAAGGTTGATATTTTGGGACAAGTTGTGAACTGGTTAGGGGAACATTTTGAAACTGAACATTTATGTGATCCAAGGTCACCAAAGGTCTATAATGTTAAAACCAAGTATTTTTGCGATAACTTGAGAACGAATTGTCCGTTAGGGTTGGGAGTTGCTTCAATGTAATGCGATTGTCGACCCGCATCTGGGTGACCCTTGACCTCAATTTGACCTCTGGTGACCTTTAAGTGTTTTGGGAATTTTTACAGTTTGAGTACTACTTTCAGATGTCAAAGGTACCTTCTGATCATATATGTCAATAGGTTGACCCTGTGTGACCTTTGTGTGAAGTTATAATGGGGTCATAGTTTTCGGTCGGAGTTAGGATGGCTGTACAGACTTGTCGTGTTCATTTTTGGAATCAGAAGGTCAAATTACATCTGAAACCAAGTTCAAAGGTCACATGAGAAAAAAATGTGCATATTTGGGGGGAAAACGGGCGAAGAAAATTTTTGCTTTTGATGCTAGATTTGGATATCAAAGGTACCTTTCGATCAAAAATGTCAATGGGTTGAGACCCGGGTGAGCTTTGTGTGCGAAGTAATACAAGGTCAAAGTTAATTTTCAGACATTTAAAGCAATAACTCCCAGTGACAAAGTGTGACACGGTTGATATTTTGGGACAAGTTGCAAATAGTATAGGGGTATATTTTTAAACTTAACGGTCATGTGATCCAAGGTCACCAAAGGTCAATTAATGTTAAAAACTACTATTTTAGGGGGAGAAAATAGGCAAAGAGAAAATGTTTGAATTTTTACAGTTTTGATGCTCTATTTAGGTCTCACCGATCAAAAATGATAGACATTTAAAGCAATTAACTCCCAGTGCCAAGGTCTGACACGATTGATATTTTGGGACAAGTTGTGAATGGGGTGGTGGAACATTTTCAAACTTAACGGTCATGTGATTTGAGGTCACCAATGTTATCATATCTGTTGAGCCGCTTGTAGGTGATCTTATATTTCTTACATTTTCTACACCATATTCAGATCTCAAAAGTGCCTTCCGATCAAAAATCCGATCACACTTTGTGATCACAAAAGTGTTGGCTATAGTGTTGGTTACTTTATGGGTACATGTAGGACCACAATTACTTGGACTATTTGAGCCCAATCTTGCGATGATAATATTATGTGTATTGTCATATACCCCTACGCAAGAAACCACAGTGCCCTTGGGCTCTTGTTTTTCTAGCAATTGCATTTGGGCAGTTCCGTAAACTAGTAAACCTTTTCACCAACAATTTATAAAAAATTGAATCCCTACATGTAGGGTATTATATGAAAGCTAGAACTATGGCGTTTCATAATATGTAGCTAATTTGCACAGAAAACATTGGGTTCAGGAACTTCAGGCAGATTAAGGTGTGTATTAGTGAACTGAAAATATCTCAAATTTGCTTCAGAAAAATCGCCCAAAACAATATGCCTATTTTTGCCTGTGTATCCTCAGAGAAGTAAATATTAAAGTGATATATTATATAGATTCAATTTACAAACAGATAAAGTTGCAGGGATTTTCGTTTTTTCTGAGAATAACAATTTTACAAAAGTCCGTCACAGAAAAATCACATTGTTTTAAATTTCATACAAAAGTAAGTACCTGTGGTTCAAGAAATCTACAATTTAATGCACATTTTGTACACTCAATAACTACATAATGTGCCTTTAATCCCTTGCATTATACTTTTTCGGAAAATGATGTGACAGACGTACGTATTTTCCGTACGTCCGTCATGTACGTCCGTCACGCGTACGTCCGTCACATTAGTTTGTTTAGATACACAATGTATTTTAACATGTTTATCACAACATTACCTCTGAATTTAATGATAAATCCCATTTACACAGTCATTAGGTAGTTTTGTGGTTGTTCCATAGGCATATCTGTAGAGGTATTCACAATATATACTACAGTGTCAACTATCAACTAGCATATGGTCATTTTCACAATTAGTGGTGTAACTTTTGTACACTGAGGGCCAAAATTTCAAACACCATATATATTGAAATTTTTACTAACATCACTTGTTAAAGGGTTCAAATTTTTGGAGCTTAAACATATACGTTTATGAGTGTAATTTTTCTGTGACTGTATGACTCTAGGAAACTTTATTACGCGTTTCGGAGGTGACGTTAATATTTTACATGTGTTTCGGAGGTGACAAAAATGTTTACAAGTTGTTGTAAAGGCTTTTTTTGCTAATAACAAAGAATTAAACACTTAATCTCAATGTATATTCATAACATCTTTAATCAAACACTGATTTAAATAAAAATATTTATGCCAAGTAGCAGAGAATGTACGTCAACTACCTGTACAACTAGTGAAACAAGTGAATGAATACAGAACACAGAATACAATAGTTTTATGTTATAAAAGATAGGTGAATGTCAGGTAAAGCTAATATGGGCATTTAAAATGCAATTGTAAACATTGGGTTGAAGTCTCTTACTGTAGCACTCATATTGCAAATGATTATCTCACATACAACATATTGTATATACCTTCAGTCTCTTTTGTTTCGGAGGTGACGCTAAACGTTTACACAACCCAGAAGGCTTGATTCATGCTAAAACACATAGAACTTACCTTGGAAAGTATGAAAAACATTAGAAGGATATGTTGATAATATTTTAATGACATTCATGATACTAGAACAATGACTGCTTTTGCTGCCATTCATGAAAACTTGGAGACAATACTGTATCCGTTCAAAGTCATTTAGTTAAATTCACACTGTTTTGGCTAATTGCATATGAAATATTATACAACAAAGAAATGATAAACATTGCGTAGCCATTGGCCATTCTGACTGCTAGTTACAGTATCATTTATGTTGGTTACACTTTTGGCAGTGAAACTTACTGTCACATTCCTGTAACCTTTGACAAATTTGAAGAGGACATTCAGTCTAATATTCTGGAAAAAACACATCATTAACATGACCTAACCACAGTCTATCAAAGTTTCAGTGAAAAGTTAGGTTAACATTTGTCAAAAACTACATAAATGATGGGCTAAAAACATTAAACAGCAGCTTGGCTACTATGGCCTTGTTCACATTTAAGAATGCACCCGTACTTCAAGTCCGCAAGGGCAATTAATTCCCTTAGTGTGAACACTCCTTTACTCATACTTCAAGTTCGCGTGCAGTCATAAGAATTTATCCTCCTTTCTGGGGTTTCATTCAATCGCTCTTGCATTCTTAATAAATGTAATGTGAATGGTTGCGGACTGAATGGTGACCTGAGATTTCCGGTTAAGTTATGAAATATCCAATATATCAAGTTGCTATTGGCCAGGTAGTACGTACATGTATGTGTTTGTCAGAGCGTTGCCCTTCTTAACAGAAACACTACCAAACGATGCTATTCGTGAACCCATTTCATTTTCTTTGAACCGATTTGACCAACACTACAGAAAAGACGTGGTAACCGTTGTGAGACGAAAGAAACTGAATGACAGTCCACTTAAATCTACTGTAATAACCTTAAATTCATTGTATGTCGTACTGACAGATTTTTGAAGAGGTCAAACTCTGTAATTTTATGGTTATTTCAAAACGGATGATTTTGGGTTTGGTTGCTGCGGAAGAAGTAAAAGGCTAAAACCATTACGTCTGGCCTGGCCTATAATGAAGTTGTAATAGCCTACTGTATGCAGATACAGTAGACCTTACTAGGTCTTTAGACCTAACATTAAATGCCTTCGATGTTGGATTAGCTTCAAATGTGACATCAAGCAGTAAAACACTGACTAGCTAGATCGTTTGCTCATCCACTTGAAGAGTTTGGAAGAAATTCAAATCTGGGTTAACATGTTATGGTAATGCCAGTACAGATTGGTTTGAATACAGTTTACTGTTTATGTGCGATGATTGTATGTTGCCGTGCAGTGGTGTACTGAATAGTACGTACTAGTACAGCACGTAAGACAATGGCAAAGCACAAGGGGATTGTAAACAGCTGATATGACCTTTTCACGCATGCGCAGTATATTAATCTCGCAAGCAGACGAAACTAGTGTGAATGCGTCTTGTTCTTAACTAGTTGATCCTCCTCGCGGACTTAATATCAATAATCGCCCAGGTTGCATTCTTAAATGTGAACAAGGCCTAAGAAACCATCTGGAGCAACAATCTAGAGTTAAAGGAGTGTTAACTCTATAAAGGAAGTTGTTTGTAATTGGTTGTTAATGGCATTGAAGACTCGCCCCAAACCGCGTGCGGCCATCTGAAAAAGTTAACTTTCTGTTGCTTGCAAGTGACGTTTTGTTCGTGTCTCTACAAAATGCAGACAGTAATGAAACGTGATACCTTGTTATCTTTAGCTGGACCTGAGATGTCCATCGCTGTATCATTTGTACACTGTGCTGTGGGTATTGACCGCAGCTGTATGTACTGACTGTACACTAGTGTCTAATTACCGACAGTGGCAAGCTGTGTGTGTATTTTCTGGGATCGATGGTGGTGTCTAACACTTCTGTTACACCACATTGAAACTTGGTCAGTTTACCGGCATTAGACGTTTCTTTTTGCGCCAGTCTTCACACCCTTTAAGAAAAGGGAGGGGAATTCCCTGTTCAAATTTTTTGTATTTTTGGGAAATCTCTTTTCAGACAATTTGCTGTGATAACAACAGCTCATTTAAGAAGCAATAAGATACTTTCTTTTTGCTGCAAATGTTACAGAAGCAGGTCTACATTTTGTAAACAAATATTCTGAACTTTTGTAGGATATTTACCTGGACCAAATAGTAGAGCCCTCGTGGTAATTGTGGGAATCTAGCAAATTAATGTGTATACTGGTACAGGTCAACATGGTGCAAAATTAAACCTGTGAACATGTACTCAACAGCACTGTAGAACTCACAGAAGGTAACATACAACTGCAGCACAAATGTATGCACTAGCAGAATATTTCAGAAATATGCTCGAACAAAGGGAGAGTTCAGTATATTACATGTAAACAATCAATGTCACCTCCGAAACAACAGCAAAGACCACGGGCAGATTAAGCTAAAATCTGATAAGTTTGTCCCATGTTAATAAAGTTTGAAAAACTGCATGTTTGGTGATTCTGATCTTTTATGGACAGAACTTCTTTACTAATCAATCATTTCATTCCAGTATATCAATAGCACTAATGTAAGCAATGGTATGCTATCTCTTGTCCAGAAAGGGGAAAAAGTGTCAAAAAAACACATATTTGTAATTTATTCATCAACTGTGCATGTGAGAGTTTCATTAATACTTTCTTCAGTTTGTTACAGTGTTTTCTAAGGGAGATGAAGTCATCCATTAGCAAATGATGGTACACAAACAGCAGAAATGTAAAAAATGTAGTGTTAACAATATTGTGTTACCTCCGAAACATTAATTTACAGTTTAATTCAAATTTAACATAATTAATAAAGGACCTTTTAAAAGATATTATCATACTGTTTGCTACACCTCTACAGAATTACTGTAATATGATTTTTAGCCAAGGAAGATGTTTATTGGATAAGTAGAGATCACATATTCCAACTTACCTGTTTCGGAGGTGACAAGGTGTTTCGGAGGTGACGCATGTTAACGGAAAGTTAAGAATCTCCCATTATTTATTACACCGTGTTCAACCAGTTTTGAGCAAAATATTAAATCAGTTTTGGTAGGAAGATTGTCAAAGAGTCATTTAAAACTCTTATTTCAATTGTTAGTATTTTGCTACTACTGTAGTATGCATGTTATTGTTGTTATGTAATTTGTTCTACATTTGCATTAGGTTTGTTACCTTCTGTGTTGGGTTTCTGGTATTATGTGGAAGAAGTTTATTTTGAAACCGCTCATAGTTTTATGTGTTGGTGGACAGAGTTACCAGAAGGTCCATCCTTAAATAGTTACTTAAATAGAACTTAATAAATGTTTCATAGTTGTTATACTAACCAAGGGTGTGCCTCTGTATCTCTGTGTCTTAACATTAGATAAGAATTATTGCCAGTAATTGCTGTCACTGTTGAACTGTTCACACTCTATAGTATGTACACCATGATTAACACTGACTTCTCTCTCCACTGTCACCTCAAATCTTGAATATACATTGCATGCAGAAGTTAGTGACACTCATCTGTATTAGAAAATTGACAATACACTTTGTAATACACTTGTGCATAACCCTACAAATATTGTAACTTCCTGTTCATTGACTTAGAGGGGGTCATTCTATGCCAAATCAACAAGCAAAATTTGATTTTGACACCCACCATCTCAGATTTTTACCAAATTTGGTGTAGAGTTTCATAATATAAAGATAAGATCCACGCCAAATTTTAGATGAAAATATCCATCTTCTCGAGATATCGGCTTTCAAAATCATTTAAATTGGCCCCGAAAATAAAAAAATTGACCTAAATTATAACACCCAGACTTATTCTTCAATAACTTTTTTTTTCTGAGTAAGCTACAGACGTCAAACTTGGGATTAAAGTGATTTAAAGCATGGGGATCCTCAATGTGGACATTAATTTAATGTAGGAGGGTTTTAAAGGTGAGTTTAAGGGCTGTTGAATTATAATGAGTGAAAAAAAAATTGCGAAAACTTTATTTTCACACCTTCTATTACATATGAAAAATTTTCAATGTGGGACAGCATCCATGAAACTGAAATTTGGCACGTTGATAGAGCATATAACAAAGAACTTTATGCAAAAAATTGTGATGGTAATCTGATGGTAATTTCTGATGGTAAAAATGATGGTAATTTTTAATGAGCTTATTATTTCATGTGATGTTTCACATACAACTTAAAATGAAATATATACTACCAATGGAATTGAAATTGTTCGATAGGGTATACCTTCTTTTCACTATAACTTTTACCAAAGTTGTTCCATTTTTGAAAGTTAAATGAATTTTGTATATTCATATTTAATTGTTATGAAAATATTTGCATTTATCGTTATTAAACAGAAAGAATACATGATTTCTGCTTTAGTGTCTTATCTCTGACTCTTATGCTAATATTGTGTTCATTGGTTGGTCCTTGTTTTTCGAACATAATGCTCCTTAACTCAGCAAACCAATATTTGATCTGAAGATGCTAATTTAGACAGCTAACTGTTATGTCTTGCCTGGTGATAAAATGGTGCAAAATTCCAGCTATCGCTATTGTTGACAAACATGACTAGCTTTAATGAATTTCATTCATTAAACTAAACTTTCCAAAGGATCAAAAAGCATATCTCCATGTTTGTGTAACACTTACACAACTCAATCTATACGCAAATAATGTAGTTTTCATTGAGGATTCCAATATTTCCTGCAATTTCCTATCAATAACATATGGAAAGTCACTCCTGTTATAACATTAATAGTAACAAAGACTGATATGAGATTAGTGTGGCACCTCGCGTCTAAAAGTTTTCATTTGCATATACTGTACCTACTGACGACTGATAACATTATTACAGTGCATGTTCTAGCCTTTCCACATCTTATAAATCTAGCAGACAACGTACAGGTACAATCTGGTACGCATAATCAATTTTGAGTGGTAATGTGGTATAGTATTGGAACAAAAATGATATTAATGTCGGCACGAACCAAACTTTAAAGAAAGCTCAAATGTTTTATGTCCATCTCTAACACATCCCTGGTAGAACCATGGAAATATTTGAACATCAGCACTGCGGCAAGTCCCCCAGACGTTTGATATGTAACCATTACAGTTAAAATATGGGGCATAGCCTGTTCAGGGAATGATGATAAGCAGCCTTCTCCTCTTTAATGTTTGTGACAAAATATATACACTCAAAGCCAGACTTTTAAAGTAAAAATAATACGGCTCAGGAACTAATAGGATACTGGCATTTAAAAAAAAAAAATCCCCCAGTTGTTATATAAGTTTACCTGGCGTACAGGCATCCGTAGTTTTTTCGACAGACGCAGTAGCCTTACTCACACTGTACTATACACCGTACTATACACTGTATATACGCCATGGGCTAACTGCTACAGCATACCCGTAGGCTTCATGCATTGCGTTGGTATGTGCATTCAACCCAACGGTTAACAGTTACGGCCAAGATCATGTGTAGTATATGTTCCCTCTCGATGCAAGGGGACTGGGTTTGAGAGCGGATCAGTGGTTCGGTAGTGTGGTTTTCGTGCCATGGTTCTTTCCTTGGTGACTTTTTCTTGAAAAGTACCGTTAACACGAAAACGTCTAACCAGCAACTTCAGGTAAGGTCCATGAGATTAGTCATTAAAGTTGGTGATATTGATAACTGCAACGTTGTTGCATACAGCTTCACGTAATTTGTTCAATCCCAAATTCCAATAGTAAAGACTAGCTTCAAGTTCTTCTAGCCTAAAACTTGCTAGGCCTACGTTCGGCTTTAGCCTAGGGCCATAGGCCAAGGCCTAACACTATTTTAGCATTGGGTCTAGGGTAAACTGGTCTGTAGTTATAGCTACAAATTAATACCAACTGCCCAAGAAATTAGATTTCACAAGTAGGTCAGCTTAACTTCTTAGCCTACTGTACATGTATCATATATATGGCCTTAGATTTTCTTGGAAAATAATGTTACATGTGCCCTATATCATGACCAGATACTGTACTGAGTGTACAGTAGCAATGCCTAGAATTAGAGACTGAAGTCACCATGCAAATGGAACGTACAAGTGGCCTGTATTGAATTAGACATGTTATTATTGCTAGAACTTTTCAAAAATTTCCTGGAAGCTTTTACTCTCCAAATTGTTCTCAGACATTCTAAACACCACTGTACTGTAAGATGTCTGAATATCCCAGTGAGGGTATCAATAAAAACAGTTAAAGGATATAATATTTGAAAATCCAGCATCAAATTTGGGCTAATACAGAATACCTTAAATCTAAGTCTCTCAAGTGATGCATTGTGTTTCTTTTGTGTCTTATTTATAACTTGCCAAAATTTGTACAAAATAACAATGCCCTGCATCCAATAGGTTATTGAGTCAGTACAGTTCCAAAGTAACTGTTACAAAAGCAGAGTGCACCTAATTAAAAGTTAATATCCTCCAAAAATCTACATTATAACACAAACATTTGATAAAGCCTTCTATCCCCTCCCTTGCATATGAGCCATTGTGTTGAGTCTATTTAGATCCATAAGTAATACCAAGTTGACTAAATGTGCAATATTCAGTGTTAAAGATCTGAGCTCTGTATTGGCCCAAAATATATTGGAGAGAAGTGTACAATAAAAATTGAAATAATGCACATCTACACTATGACCATTTTGTATTTATTTGATTGGCACTGTTAATGTTTTCTCAGACAAATTTGACGATCAACATTCTCAAGATGAATGACAACAGCCCACTGTTCAAATTAATAACACTGTACGATGTAGCTGCCATGCAGTGAAAACGTCAATATTGGAACGGTAGCAATCATAGCTAGAGCACAGATGCCGCCTGGGACAGACTGATGTGGTGACCTACTGCATCATCGACAGCAAAATGGAAGATATTTTCTGATTTAACCCAAAAGTAAGTTAATATTCTGTAGGTTTGACATCGCATAAACTCGATACCATAGGACTCTATTATCTCAAATACGAGTAATATCTGAGGTAATGTATTCCAAAGTTATGGAATAAAGAAAGAAACAACCAGAAGGGATGGAAACTTTTTGTATGATCTGGTTAATGTGGTGGTATCTTTTCCTCCATCTCCATAGTATTTAACTACACTAGAGCTATATCCACTCACTGGTTTTTTACTCTTAAAGGTCAATGCAGGACAACAGCAAATTGTCAGTTTAGGTCCACATATAAATTAACATGTATATTTAAATTTTGAAATCTTTACAATTGGTAAAGCTTTAATGACTTGCAACTTTAAATAGCACTTGCTATGGTAGGGAGCTGTTTCAGCTTCAATTGAATACATGGCTGCATAAATAAAATGTTCAATGTTGTATACAAGGAAAGATGAATCAGGAATTAATGGGCCCAAAATGGGATAGATAAACGAATTGAATTTGACAGTGAAAATAGTATATATATGAAAGGTTGTGAGATGATTAAAATAGTGGCTGATTTACAGGAGATTTAGTTTGGTAAAGCAGTCCATTGTTTTCTTCATTTGTAGAGTGTGAGGTCATGTGAGGTCTATTTGGTAATCGAAAAACTTTCCAAGCTATAGTGTGCTATAATTGGGACCAAATCAGCATATCTTTTAGAGAAAGCTTTTCTTTTTGTACCAACAGATGGATAGATCTACAGGCTGATAGGCTACAGCAAAGGGTATGCTCTAATTAGAAATGCCAAGCAAGATTATCACACATTTTACAGTGGGGTGAATACAATCATCAACTAAGCTTTTTATCATGCTGTACATAGTGGTATAGCTCCTTGTTGGGCTTATCAATAAAAAGCTTGCATAGAAGCCGATGCCAAGCAAAGGCATAGTATGTCCTGTAAATCGCGAAGTAGATTCACACGTCTCGTGTATATCCTCTGGGACACAGCACATCTTTCAATGGAGTTAGGAAGTTGCTGGGAATAGTTGTTGGATTGGTACAGTGATATAGTACAGTATTTGCTTCACACAAATGCAGAGCAGTAACAGAAAGCTAACTAGTTCCTGGATATGTTACACTGTTACACCATATAAAAGAAAGAGGAAATTATTATTATAAGCTTCAAGCAGACAGAACCAAGAGAATGCAGACCAGTCTTCATGGGAAGTCTTTTA
>JAIPMN010031896.1:0-13856 GCA_020650975.1 Apostichopus californicus
TGAACATGTGACTTCTCTGAGCCAGGTAGTAATATTGCAATAGACACACCATCAAGTAAGATCAAAATCTTATCAGTTTAGCCTGCCTGGAAATAAATGTGAAGAAATTTGTCAACTTGGTAAATATGTTCCCTTCAGACATGACATACTTCACTGCTAGTATAAACTTTAATATGTTGCAAGTAATCACAGGGAGGTGCATCCCTTTTGTCTCTTTCACTGTATGACAGGAGCTGGAAGAGGCTAAATCAAGTCTGAGAGCTACAAAAGATGAACTTGTGAAGTCTCAACTGGAATATGCCAAAGAATCCATGGCCTTACAAGAGGTTTTGAAACAGACTAGGGAAGCCTTGAATCAACAAGAACTGGTAAAGCCCCTTTCACACTTTCCCAGATCGGGTGTGAGTTTTGAACGATCCGTAGCGCAAGGCGATGATGCGTATCCAGGAGGGGTTAATATGGGTCCAGTATGGGTTACTACGGCGTTGCTATGGGTTGATAAGGATTGTTACAGATATCTTCTCAGGTCCATCCCGTATATGAACAGAAAACTTAGGGTTCTACTACGGCTTTCTATGGGCTGTTTATCCATGACAGGTTATTACAAAGGCGTCACAACACGATCCAACCCCTAGCAAGTTGTATCAGCCGTAGTGCATATGTACCAATACTTGGCCCGATCCGTTTCCATATGTACCAATACGTACCTATATCAGCACCAACAGATCACGTGATCACGGCTTACTAGGTCCACTATATAGGGTTGCTACATAATGTCTACGGGTTGCTACGGGTCCTCAACAGGGTATTTTATCTGTGGGTTAGACTCATATTTTTGTAAAGCAATTTCAATATTTGTCAACGTATCTGAAGGTCTGATCGGTACGGGTTGCCACAGATAGCTACGGAACATCCCGGTTCATGGCAGATCAGACCACGGATCACGTGCCGAATGTACCGATCAAGCAAGACCGGGCGCGCGATCTGGGAAAGTGTGAAATGTGCTATAAAAGTATGATTAAGTTTAGTAAGTGAATTATTACTATAGAACAGTGTGTATGTGTAGCCAGTATACCACCAGTAGACAAGAAGTTTGTGTTTATGAAGTTAGGATCATATTGTGACTAAACTATTAATGTGTTGAATTTATGATAAATATTCCACTGTTGAAGGTATTACAAGGTGACAACATAATCCTGAGCTTTACAAAAAATTGTTCAATGAGTTTAAAAATGTTCTAAATTCATGCTCGATTTGATTACATGCAGTGTGAAGTGAGTATGAGTACATTCACCTATGCTAAAATCAGTTGCTTATATCACCTGAAGACAAAATTTGTGTAACTTGACAGTTGATAGATAGGAAAACTGAGGTTCTTTTGGTTACTTATCATAGGCAGACTATGCAGTCAAGTTGGGTTGTGTGGGTGCGCACGGGTGTACTGTGTACATATGACAACCTAGATTGTAAACAATATCTCAAGATCGTTAACCCCTGCAGTTGTCCTATTTGGCATGTGGCTTCCCCACAATTAGTAAAAATAACCCTATAGGTTTGGGTGGAGGTCAAAAAGTCATTTGGGGTCAGCAGAGGGCAAAATGTGAAAATCTCAAAAAAACTCCAGAACCTGAACATCAAAGGAGTTCATATACATTGTAGGATAGCCTTATGTATTTTTTCTTCACAATTTGGTGTACGTCAAGAGTTCATTTAAGGTCACCAGGGGTAAACAATATCTTCAAAATAGGAAACTTTGTTGGCTTTATTTTGTGGCTTCCTTATAATGAATACAAGAACCTTATTGCTTGTGGTGGAGGTCAAAGGTCATCAAAGATCATATTCTTTAAAGCCATACATACTGCATACCAGCATCACTTCACAAAAAGAACCTGTTGGCCCTTAAAGTTCCATTGATGTGTTGTAATGCCTATACCTATAGCATGACTATAAGTTGCATTAATATTTGACTTGTTACTTGAATTGAACTGAGAAACATTAACTTGTGACTTAATTTGACTTGGGATAAAGTCAAATGACTTGTGATAGAACTAGACCTGATTAAATCAATTGTACCCCGACTTGACTTGAATTAAGAAGCATTGACTTGTGACTTGATTTGACTTGCAATGAAGTCTATGACCTGGGAAAGACTTGACCTGATGAAATGAACTTTACCTGTGACTTGACTTGAGAAGCAATGACTGGTGTACTTATGAGAACTATATATGACTTGTTTGCAACACTGGATCAAAAACAATTAAAGTTAAAAGTCCATGTTAACATATTTTATTTATATTTTTCTTGTTTTCTGATGTAAGGATGGAGAGGAAGATTCTGCAGCTAGCAGCTCTAATAAAGTAGTTGATGCAGGACTATTTCAGTCACAGAAGAAGACTGGTGATGAAAGTCTAACTACAATGATGACTGAGGTAGAAATTCAAGTTGTGAAAGAACAAATGCTGTTTTGTCACTGTTGTGGGGTCTCTGAATGTGGGGTCTTAGTAAGCCAATTGTTCCAATGTTCCAATAGATAAAGAAACATTTCAAATTACCACCTCCTAATAAGGGTTTATAGTAAATGTTAACAGTTGGTGATACAAAATAATGTTCACACTAAGTATGGGAATACCTATGTCACAAAAATATTTAACATTTCACTGAAACTCAAGAGCTTTGATTCACACAAAAGCCTGCCTGTCTTTGTAAGCTACAGTAGACTTCAGTTGCGGACCATTACACTCTTGCAGGTAAGATAAAAATCAGTGCAAGCATCATCAAAGGTGATTTTGATTTCATTATCAATAACAAACTGTGTAATTAATGACATTCTGTTTGCCATTCTATTAAGAAATCACGCCCAGGATCAGCTGATTTATGTGTAATGAATTTATATAGTAATACAAATGTATGCTGTAAAATTCCCTTACCTTGCATAATGACTACGTACTCAGTGACATACTATACAAAAATAATGTTCCATCAACCAGCTAAACATTTGCCCTAGATATGAATCATATGAGCTTTCTGGTTCTCAACTATCTCCTTTTCCATTTCTTTCTCACAGAATCCTTCTTTGCCATCCCATCAAGCAATTAGAGGAGAAGCCGAAGGGAACCCAGTAGGGGCTGAAGCAATGACTAAAGATAGCGAAGAAGTAACAATTGAAACTTTGCAGGTAAGTATTAGTGAGTGAGAACTTCCAAGTATTATTCATGACTTTTGACCAATATCTCTCTAAGTCTGACATTTCTGACTGATACAGAATGGTTGTTAAAATTGAAACAATCTTGACTGATAACTTCCTTTTTATCACTTTGGGACTTGATGCAGACATAGACATCACTGAAGTAATATTTGCTAAATTAAGGTTGCGTGATGTACATATATAACATCTATTAACATCCCACACAATATCAGAAAGTATTCATAAAGTATTACCCTATGTGCTCCCTAGAAGTAATTCATGCATTTTAATGAGTAGGCAAGGCATATTGTAAAAATATTAATGTGGCCACATACATGAATGTTAGCTTTCATGTTTGGCATGTTTGTATTGTAATTTGTTACTATTATTAGTGTTTATATTTTTGGTTATTAAATTGTTAAAATAAATAGCTGAATTATGGAATTGGTAGACGGGATTTGATGTTACTATTTATCCCAATACTTGAAATATTGTGAAGCTTACTGGCAACAAAAATAATTTAATTATTTTGCTTCTGCTGCCACATTGGAAAATTTTGTTGAAAAGTTATCAGTACTGTAGGTAGTGCATCACATTGTTTGAAAGAGCTACTAAGTTTTGTAGCCAAAAATCATTTCAGAGATCAATTTTGAGGTATTTTACCTTATTTTGATGTCTGAAACATGCACATAATTGTACACCTAAATGTCAACCACAGTCTTGTATAGTGTTTGCACGGGCTATCCGGATACCCGGGTACCCGCCCGACACGATACTACCCGGTTCCTAATTTATTACCCGAATCCTACGCAAAGTGTGATTTAAAAAAAAAAAATTGGCAAACTGACTGTTAGGCAGATTTCCCATTGACTTAGTGTGGTGTTAGGCTACCATGTGGTCGATGATAACAGCAATAACGAAGGTAACCACCCGACGCGATACTACCCGGTTCCTAATTTATTACCCGAATCCTACGCAAAGTGTGATTTAAAAAAAAAGAAAATTGCAAACCGATGGTTAGGCAGATTTCCCATTGACTTAGTGTGGTAATAGGCTACCATGTGGTCGAAGATAACAGCAATAACGAAAGTATTCCATAGATATTTCATAACTGCGTCACAATTTCTGCTAATAAACAGATGGCTAGGCTAGATACCCCATTGACTTAGTGTGGTGTTAGGCAACCATGTGGTCGAACGTAACAGCAATAATGAAAGTAAATCATGGATATCTTATAACTGCGTCATAATTTCAGCGAATAAACAGATGGTTAGGCTTAGCCGGCTAGATTTCTCATTGACTTAGTGTGGTGTTAGGCAACCATGTGGAAGAAATTATTATTTATTCATTCGTTTATTTCATAGAAGGAAAAGCTAACAAGGAATTTTACGAGATGTTTATGGATTATAGATTATAACTAAAAAATAATAATCGCAAGTGGCTTTTTACTGATCGTTTATTCCAAATGCGATCAAATTGCGCGGATCGCGCAATCTCGCGGCTAATGCGAACCTTGGGCCTGCATGATAAATAGATAGTAGTAGTAACAACTGTTACGAGCTAAATTGGATATTTATAAGGTCTGATCCAATAGACGTGTAGAGCAAGCATAAGCAGCGGCGGCAGTGCGATGTTAGTAGTAATGTTAATTATATGAAGTTATTAACAAGTTAATGAAAGAAACAAAAGCAAATAGAAATTAATGAAGAAGGTTTTATACCTTATCTTACACCTACTTATTTGAACATGAAAACATTGTCAGTAGAGAATATAATTCATTTATTATAGCATCCAATATGTAATTTCTTTAAAATCGTGATACACGAGGGTAACGGCTCTCGGGTACCCGGTTCCCGATTTTTGGACCCGTGTAAACACTAGTCTTGTAGTACCTTCGTTACATGTTATTAAATTGTTGAAATGAAATCCTTATGCAAATGGTAGATGGGATTTGATGTTACTTTTTTGCTTCTGCTGCCAGATTGGAAAATTCTTTTGAAAGTTTATCAGTAGTTAGTACATGAAATTGTTAGAAAAAGCTATTTAGTTTTGTAACTAAAATCATTTCAGAGACCAATTTTGAGGTATTTTGCCTTATATGCCTGAAACACTTACATTGTTGCTGATCTTAGTATACTGTAGTATTGAAGGTGTAAAGAAGGACGTTGTGCATCTGACGTATTATCAATAACTATGTGTAGTGCTGCATGAGCCACTGGCATACATAACTGAACAATAATGTAACAGACTGTGCTAATGTGACAGTGGTATTGGTAGCTTGTAAGTGACTGGTATATTCTGTACCTGGCATTAAAGGCTTCAATTTTACCATGGAACTGCAATGGTCTAGACACCTTGGATTGTACTCTTGAAAAGAAGAATGTTGCTATCGTTTGTTGTCCCACAAAACATTTAACACAATAATGGAATCATAGCATGTTTCAAAGTTATGCGAGGAACTATGTCCGGTTTGTTGGGATTGACTTTAGTTTTGTAATAGCGTTATCTACATAAATCTGTGAAATTTGTAATCGGTTATGCAACATATGCTCTGTGGAAAATGTCTGTCAACCAAAATGCGTTAAATAATTCCACCTGAAATACCTTGAAAATACATGTTAACAGATTAAATAACATCAAAGTATCAACTACAAGCACATCGGTAGTATTGATTCTGCAGCATTTTCTGCATTCTTACAGTTTCCTGTGTCAATCCTTTATCTGTGTTTTCCACTCTTTTTCCAGTAAACACCTGTTTGACAATTTTTTGGCAAATCTGTGTCTATTCTGTGTCGATTTGTGTCAAAGTCACACTTTTGGCACACAATTGCTGCTGTTCCATGGATAATGATAGCTTTTGTCAAGCATATTAATGAATTGGTGGGGCAAAATGAAACGATTACATTAGCCCTTAAAACTGTCTAGTACACAACTAATTTTCAATTAAAGTATATGATATGAGCATTTGCCTCATTATTGTTCTAGCTTTTGACCCCCACTGAGGTTCTTATATGGATATGCTCAATTTCAATTGGAATCACGAGGTAGCGTCAGAACGATGAAACATTTTGTGTTTTTTTTGGTTATTTCAAGGACTTGTCAGGAAACATTTCCAAAGAATGGCGGGATGTGGGAAGAAACCTGAAGCTTGTTGAGACAGAGCTTGACAACATAGAGGCAGATAACAAAAGTAAGGGACAAAAGGAAGTGGTTTACCAGATGTTGCTTCTATGGAAACGGAAACATGGGATGGAAGCAACAAACAAAACACTGGGAGATGCTCTAAAAGCAGCTAATCGCAAGGACCTGTCCGATTATCTTCTTAATAGGGAACAATGTGGAACGACTTCAGGTAAGTCAAAGACAACATTACATGAGATCAGTAAGGAAGATTATTTATTTCTTGTGTTATATTTACACAATACAGTTGTGCATTCCATAGCCAAATATAATATGAAAATGATATTAGCCTGTAGAAAGAACAATTAACATTACTTATGCAAACCCACTTTTTCGGCAATAAACTTAATGTTATTCTAGAGGCAATTTCGCATGGAAGAATGAGAAGCAAAGCAATCTGCAGATTGTCATTTAGCAAGCAGCTGTAAAGAACATTAAGCTGTAAAGGAGCCTTATGTTTACTTCTTATAGCGCGATGTTAGAAATGTGCAATAAAAATATACGACCCCATGTGCAAGTTATTCCCCTTGAAAGGAGCATTTATATATGTCTATGATGCTGCATGCAAAATGTTGCATGTCATGTATTCTTTTAATTCTCTGACTATGTGACAAAGCGTAGATATTTTTTTAACTAGATAATTGTTAATCTAGTTCTCCTGATGCATGGCTCTATCAACAATGCATTGAAAAAGGTCTGAGATTAGTCTGTTAATTGCAACAACAATCTTGTAAACATTTATATGCATATGAGATATTCAGCAGTTTTCATTTGGTCTCATTATTAACAACATTCGACTGTCTATCTTCGTAGGGAGTCTCACAAGCTATAGAACATATCTATAGGGACATCTTCACAGTAGAAAGGAAATATATCAAGAATTTGCTGTGACTGTTGGTCAGCTAATAAATTTGCAAACCATTTTGTAGTACAAAGATTTGAAGAATACATACGAAATGTTTATCGTAGCAAACTTTTAATGATTAAATTATGAGTTATGAGGGAACTCATCGTGTTTATTCAAATGTAGATGCAATTTGTAAGGTCAAATCATACATTAACAGATGAAGTTGCTAGCTTATCATGCTACATGGAAAACTCAACAGATATTTCAAATGCATACAAATTTTAAAGAGAAATCGCAAATTATAAATGTTAGTCATGAATTTGAAGTACAAGCAAGAAAGAATTGCCAATAATTACATTTCAGCACATGTCTGTTGCAAGATTGCAGGATTAAATGAATGAATCTTCTGTAAGTAAAAAACTGTAAAATACAACACTGCATCAAAGATTGACATAGTAATTATATAATATATAAACTCATTCAAAACAACACTGTTAATAATTAAGGAAAATGTTAGAAGTAAGAAGGGGGTATGGAGAGGGTGATTTGTCATGTCTGTGTTTCAATGTTACTGACAACCTACATTGCCTAGAGTAGAAGATAATTTAAGTAGTTCCAAGTCCATGATTACATTCACATGGGTCACAATGTAGCGTTTATTGGTTAAATTTGGAGAATATTGTTTAGCCCAATAACGTATAATTATAATTTGGTGGCATCATTAAGGAAATCAACAATCTGACTGATACAGCTTCATGTATAGAAGCATGTACCTGTACAACTTAAAAATCAATCCATCCAATTGTCAGCTTTTTAATACTTTTAAATTTTTCTGAAATAAATATATAATATTGTAGTTGAAGTAACTCAGGTAAATCACAGTCACATGATCCACACCTTCATCATATTAAAATAAATCCCTTCTTGGAATGTGTTGCTGTCTCGATGCCTCAAACATCTATTTTGTTTTATAGTCTGCTACCACCAGTATATTTATTTGATCAATGTTTTTTGTTTGTTTTTTCGTTTTTGTTATAGAGTGACATCTTCTTTGACAGCCTCTTCACATCATTGGAGTTATTGATTGAGAAAGATGACTGTCAGAAGCTACTTGACTACCTTGAAGTTCCAGCCAAGGAATCAAAGGACATTATTGAGAGTGATGCACCCTTTTCATCTCTTGTGCACCATCTCAGAGAGGCAGGGAAGGTTTCTTTTGATGACATCAACTATTTAATGACAGCATGGTCTGACAAAGGACTGGGTAAATTGATGGCAGTATTGACCATCTACCTACAAGCTCAAGGTATGTTTTATCAGAAAGCTTCGCAAGTTGAATGTGTTATGAATCACAAAACATGCAAACGCATTGCCCACACAAAATAATATATTCGATTTGAGGTAATTAATATACAATAATATTAGCTTTCTTAAATTAACCCATGGTTGATACAAGAATGACCCTCAATTATAACAATTTGATACAAATATTTTGATAAATAAGTTGGCATGAAAATCAATAACCACAATGGCATCTAAAGTACTTCAAACCCAGTTAAAGAGAATCCAATTTGGATGTTCATAAGTGTAATTATTTCACACTACATGTTTCATGCAAGTTCAAGGTCTTGCATTTTAGTCAAATCTTTGCATATGAGTCTGTAACATATGGGATGTACTCAAAACTTTGACTTGGGATATGTTCAGACAAGATTGGTAAAATTTGGGGAATTTCCTTTAATTTTGAAATGTGTAATTTAATATCCTTGATATATTGGAGGATCATGAAGGGCCTTGAATTCGTTCAATTGCTCAGAAGCAGGGCCAAAATCAACACCAAGGAAAGTGAAAGATTTGCAGTGTCACCTCAAATAACATGCTAAAGTTGGACCAGAATGTGAGCTCACTAAATTTGGTGAAAGTTTGTCACAATATTTTCCTGGAAGTTGTACAGCAATAGTTAAGATACATGAAACTGTGTTTATTTACATAAATAAATCTCTTGGGTGGAAGACAATCTTTAACCATGTTTCAATCTTATATCTTTGTTTCAGATTCAAAGTTTACCAAAAAAGTACTAAAAGATCAACTAAAGGCATAAGAAGAAAAAAGGCAGGAACTCTCTTAAAAACTAACTGAATCAAAAGATGAAAAACATCAGCTCACTGGAAGACTAAAGACAACAGAGGAGGAAAGACAACAATTCACTGGAAGACTAGAGACAACAGAGGAGGAAAAACAACAATTGAAAGATAAATTGAAGGCAACAGAGGAGGAAAGACACCAACTGTCTCAAAGACTCAAGACAACAGAGGAGGAAAGACAACAATTCAAAGATACATTGAAGGCAACAGAGGATGAAAGACAACAGCTGAATGGAAGACTAAAGACAATAGATGAGGAAAGACATCAATTGAAAGCTACATTGAAGGCAACAGAGGAGGAAAGACAACAATTCAAAGATACATTGAAGGCAACAGACAAAGACTTCAGACATACATTGAATACAGCTGAGAACAAACTGAAGACACTGATGGATGAGAAGGACGAATTACTTCAGCAGCAGAAAGAGGTTAGACTTCTCATAACATGTGATTATAGATATCTGATGACCAAGTTACCTGACTTGGGTCATGAGAAATTTATTTACTATGAACAAGATTACCATTCTGTTTGATCTGGTGGTGTTAAAGTGAATTTGTAGTTTACCATTTGCAAACACAACATGTATTTTCAGAAAGTAGGGAATGTGTATGATGTTCAACAGTAGAGGTCCAATGATGAACATATTAACAGCTCTTTGTCTCAAGATTTGATAAAAGCATGGTATTTAGTTCATATGATGTATATTAACTCTTTTCATATTAATAGAGGTCAAAGGTCAATCATTGAGGTTAAGTGAGGTAAACCAAAACTTGAAAAGGATCGAGAAGTGAACACTCAAGAAGTGGAAATTTGACAAAGATCCTTCTAGAAACTTTTACATGACGAGTACAAGATTCCTTTTTTATTTAACTCTTTATGTGCTATACCTAGCCTACAGGTCTCTCTTTTCCCACTGTAGGTCAAAATATGTAATCCCTTTTTCAAAGTGGCAGATCTTTCAGAGAGTTTGCAATGCATGGTGGTATCCTTTGTTTATGTGGAAGTTCTCTACTAGACTGAAGTTACACCACATTGTTCTAATTGTTTAGTTACTAGTTACAGTTTATTCGCAAAACTAAACAGAAGGAATTCTGCATGTGCCATTTCACAATATGTAGTAGATATTAAAAAGCATATTATGGGACTTATTGAGCATCAAAACATAAAATTAATCAACAATATTAATATAATCAAACGTCTGTCCTTCAATATGATAGGCCTACATTCCTTTTTCTAGAACAGTTGTTCCACCATTCCAGGCGGTTCCTTTTAAAAGAGATCACAGTTCTCTGCACTAATTTACATTGAACATGTGACTTCTCTGAGCCAGGTAGTAATACTGTATTGCAATAGATACACCCTGAAGTAAAGATCAAAACCTTATCAGTTCAGCCTGCCTGGAAATAAATGTGAAGAAATTTGTCAACTTGGTAAATATGTTCCCTTCAGACATGACATACTTCACTGCTAGTATAAACTTTAATATGTGGCAAGTAATCACTGGAAGGTGCTTACCTTTTGTCTCTTTCACTGTTTTGTTTACATTACAGGAGCTAGAAGAGGCTAAATCAAGTTTGAAAGCTACAAAAGATGAACTTGTGAAGTCTCAACTGGAATATGCCAAAGAATGCATGGCCTTACAAGAGGTCTTGAAACAGACTAGGGTAGCCTTGAATCAACAAGAATTGGTAAAGCCCCTTTCACACTTTCCCAGATCGGGTGACAGTTTTGAACGATCCGTAGCGCAAGGCGATGATGCGTATCCAGGACAGGTTGATATGGGTCCAGTATGGGTAATTACGGCGTTGTTATGGGTTGATAAGGATTGTTACAGATATCTTCCCCGGTCTATCCCGTATATGAACAGAAAACTTAGGGTTCTACTACGGCTTTCTACGGGCTGTTTATCCATGACGGGTTATTACAAAGGCGTCACAACACGATCCAACCCCTAGCAAGTTGTATCAGCCGTAGTGCATATGTACCAATACTTTGCCCGATCCGTTTCCATATGTACCAATACGTACCTATATATACAGCACCAACAGATCACGTGATCACGGCTTACTAGGTCCACTGTATAGGGTTGCTACATATTGTCTATGGGTTGCTACGGGTCCTCAACAGGGTATTTTATCTGTGGGTTAGACTCATATTTTTGTAAAGCAATTTCAATATTTGTCAACGTATCTAAAGGTCTGATCGGTACGGGTTGCCACAGATAGCTACGGAACATCCTGGTTCATTGCAGATCAGACCACAGATCACGTGCCGGATGTACCGATCAGGCAAGACCGGGCGCGCGATCTGGGAAAGTGTGAAATGTGCTATAAAAGTATGATTAAGTTTAGTAAGTGAATTATTACTATAGAACAGTGTGTATGTGTAGCCAGTTTACCACCAGCAGACAAGAAGTTTGTGTTTATGAAGTTAGGATCATATTGTGACTAAACTATTAATGTGTTGAATTTATGATAAATATTCCACTGTTGAAGGTATTACAAGATGAAAACATAATCTTGAGCTTTACAGAAAATAGTTCAATGAGTTTAAAAATGTTCTAAATTCATGCTGGATTTGATTACATGCAGTGTAAAGTGAGTATGAGTACATTCACCTATGCTAAAATCAGTTGGTTGTATCAGCTGAAGACATAATTGGTGTAACTTGACAGTTGATAGATAGGGAAACTAAGGTTCTTTTGGTTACTTATCATAGGCAGACAATGCAGTCAAGTTGGGTTGTGTGGGTGCGCACGGGTGTACTGTGTACATATGACACCCTAGATTGTAAACACAATATCTCAAGATCGGTAACCTCTGCAGTTGTCATTTTTGTCATGTGGCTTCCCCACAATTAGTAAAAATAACCCTATAGGTTTGGGTGGAGGTCGAAAAGTCATTTGGGGTCAGCAGAGGGCAAAATGTGAAAATCTCAAAAAATCTCAAGAACCCGAGATCAAAGGAGTTCATATGCATTGTAGGATAGCCTTATGTAGTTTTTCTTTACAAGTTGGTGTACCTCAAGAGTTCATTTAAGGTCACCAGGGGTAAACAATATCTTCAAAATAGGAAACTTTGTTGGCTTTATTTTGTGGCTTCCTTATAATGCATACAAGAACCTTATTGCTTGTGGTGGAGGTCAAAGGTCATTTGGGGTCATCAAAGATCATATTCTTTAAAGCCTTATACGAAAACCTTGTAAACATGATATATCAAAATGTGTTTCATAGCATAGCTCATATCTGGCATGGGTCTTGTTTATAGTGAGTACAAGAACCCTTTTATTTTTGGTGGAGGTCAAGGTACAGTAACCGCTGTAAGTAACCGCTGGGAGGCGTTTCCCTCTGGTCAAAAGTTTCAGTTCATCAAAGAAGATATCTTTTCTATGTATTTATTTGCAGGCTTCATATGCATCTGTGAAGGTGGAAGAAACCCTACTTGAAGAATGTGAAATTTCAGACATATCACAGGAATCAACTTTGGCAGGTAGGATCACAATAAAAAGATCATTACTGCTGCTCAATGTAAATATCAAGCAGGCAGTACAATGTTTCCTTATATCAGCCTACTGTCCTTAAATATTCCTACCTGCAGATCTTCAAGCTGTAAGGTGAGATGTAGGAAGAGGGACAGAGGGGGAGGTGGGAGGGTGGGGCTTGAGTCTATTTCATTATTGTAGATGCATTGTCAATCATGTTGAGATATTGAAAGTCAAGTGAGCTGTACACAGGTGTAAATAAATCAAGGGGTACCATGGAAACAAGTTAAATAGTCCGGGAATTAATTGATTTGTGACATTAAATGCCAATGCGGATTTGATATGGGAATGATTGTACAAGATGCGTAGTCTTCCTTGTTAATCTTTTCCTGGTTCTTCTTCCTCACCCGAAGCAATACACTGTCACTAATTTAGCTTAGTCCTTTAATCACCAAACTGCTATGAAACTTAAAATGTTGCACATTACCTCTCTGGTAGTCGTGTGATCACTATCAAATAAAAACAAAATATCACATCTAGGTATCTGTTGTATAACTGAAACAAATGTATAGCAATTAAACTAAGGTCATTTGGGAGTCGATCATAGACATATTAAGGAAGGCTAGACCCCTTCAATATGTCAATTAGGAGATGTTTAAGAAATAAACATAACAACCATGGAGGGTCATGTGATGTGCTCCATGGTAACATTTCAATCTGGTATCATATTTATTGTATAAATGTACCCCTTCTACAACTAATGTCATCATCAGATAACTGCCACAGTCCTGAGAAAAATTTGGGAAACCTAGAATTTTAGCTAAGTGATGCACATACCGATGTTTACTGCAATTTTTCAATTGCTAAGATGCTAGTTTCTTTAAAAAGATTGAACTGCAGATGAAACACATGCAGCATATCAGGACTGTATGTGTACAGTTTTCATTGACGTAGGTAGTAGATGACAGGATTCACTGTTCCTTAGCAACACAAGCCTAATTGCCTTACATGCACTAACAA
>JAIPMN010031897.1:0-10026 GCA_020650975.1 Apostichopus californicus
ACTGCCCGGGAGGTAGTTGTCCAGGGGGTTGTTGTCCGGGCGGTAGTTGTCCGGAGGGTAATCGTCCGGGGGGTAATTGTCCGGGGGGTAATTGTCCTACCACGAAAAACCAAGCTCGTCAAATTTTTTATCAAGTCATCTTATTTTGGTTTCAATAACCAGTATGCGGGCGCGTGTGTGTGTGGCGCCCAACTTGTAACACGACATATGAATATATGAACCGTGGATACTTCTCATACTTGGTATGTAGATGCCCCATATTAAGTGAAAGAACCGTATTGTTTTTAGTGGAGATCAAAGTTCATCTGAGGTCAACAATTGGAGACCTTGTAAACACGATATTTCAAGTTATTAAGGATTGGTACTTAATTTCATACTATGCATATAGATGCATTTTAGTTAGTATAAGAACCCCATTGTTTTTGTGGAGTTATCTGAGGTCACCGAAGTCAAAGGTTAAACAATTTGAAGACATGATATATCATGATAGGAAGTATAAAATACCTTTATACTTAGCATGTGTGTGACTTATATTGAGCAGAAGAATTGTTGTTTTTGGTGAAGGTCAACCGCCATCTGAGGTCAACAGAGATGAAACACTATTACACTTGTAAACACTATATCTCAAGTAAGGAGCAAGGATACCTTTCATAGATAGTATATGCAATGATTTGCCACGATGAGTGCAGGAATCCTGCGGTTGTTGGTGTAGGTTAAAGTTCATGTGGGGTCAACATAGGTCAAATACTGAAAACCTTTAAACATGATACCTCAAGGTAGCAATTAGGGACACTTCTCATACTTGGTGGGTGGATGCATCGCATTGAATACAGGTTGTATTGTTTTAGGTGGAGGTGTGTATTACCACGTACAATAGACTGACCTGTGTTTATCATGCCATAGTGTAATTGTACATAAAAATAGAGGTTCGGGACATTTATATTATAAGAGTGATGCTTTGCAGTATTTCAGTGCCTTTGATATATCTACTCGATTTCAGCTCGGTTTGTATTGCTAATCATGAGATGACGGGTGGACAGGGAATTGTTTTTACGGCCAGTTGATTATTCTTTGCACCTTTCCAACGGCGGCAGACGAACCTGGCATCATAAATAACCTGACTCGCTACTTAATTATGAGATATAAACTCTTTAATATAACGTCTTTAGAATAGTATTTCGTCCAAATCAATCAACTCCCCAGAATCACTGAAACAAATTGATTGCTTCCTATAGCTATACCAGTGGAGCAAGGAGAGCCATGTGGCCCGTTTGCAGCAATAAAAATGGACCCTAGAGGAGAGTCCACCAAATATTAGACTTGCTCACCCAAGCTCAAACCGTGTTTATATAGGGCTTGGGTGAGCAATGTTTGATATATGGTACCTACAGTCGCCCGTATATGCTTGGCACTGTCGGGATTACTACTATGCATGTATTATAGTTTTGTTGTTCTTGACTGCAGATTAAGGAAGGGTTCCATATAGATATCTAGATGAATAAAAGTGAGCCCTACAGTGAAGATGTGTCCCGTTTGGTTTATTGTCTCCAAGTTCAATACCAATAGTTGCCACTTGGTTATCCAGATGGGTAGTTTTTTTAGTTGACACTTGTCACTTCCCTTAGTTCCCGTGCCCCGAGCGGCTGCACTGGCCTATTAACGCGTTTGATGGTTATCACGAATAATAAGGGGGTTTTGGAATCTCTCAGGCAGCGGAAATTTTTCCCTGCGCCGGGCCGGGTCGCACTTAGCCTATGTGTTTAATATACGATATGCAACCATGGCAGTATTACCTAATTAAATCTTTTCAAAATGAATAAAAGTAAAGAACAAGTTACCTGATTAGATCATTAAGATAAGATCGTCCCATGATTTTTTTTGGTAAAAATAATTAGTGACATTAAACGGTCTCTCGTCAAACGTTATTATATTAAACAACATCATAACGTTTGACGAAAACGAAGCCAACCTGCTATTTTAGATATTATCATAGCAAATGTTTGTGTAATTTGGAGTATATAAAGGAAAAACCAAAATATCCTATTTTTAGAACAATACTGGCTATGCTTTTCATTACATAACCGCATTTTTGTTAACCTAAAATGTTTACTCTTTTCTTTGTGTTGTGAAATACTTAGTCCGTATGCTATGTTAGTTTTATTTTGTGTGTAAGCTGTATGACCACAACGCTGTTGCGTGACAATTTGAGCAAGATTGTTTTTTCCGATGATTTTGAGGTGACCTGTGAATGGCATTAAATATGTAAATATTAACTTTGAGATTAAGAGTACTTATGCTTGTTGATTGAGCAATATGAGATATACCATAAAGTCACTTACAAAGAAACCAACAAATTCAGGGCAAAGGCTATTTAAACATGATGAAAGATAAAATATGTAAATATTTTCAGCCGTTGATTTTAAACGTAATCGTAATTCACTAAATATCAGGTTTTTAATAAATGGTTTTCTTTTATATCTGGGAAGAACCAAAGGAAATGAATTACGTAAGAACTATCAAATGGCAATCCAATTGACAATTCATTCTGTTTATAGAATATCAAATGCTCAAGTTTTCATTTTTTTTAATAAGAAAATCTATATAGCAACTTTTTTTCTTCAAGTAACCATGATTTCCAAGTTTCCCCAGTCTGCTCTGGTAAAACAAAACCAAAGCAGCTCTTTCACCTAAATTTGCATTTGATGTGCATTTTATTGTTTGCATGTCATCCACCTGCCCTTCCCACCACCACCCTACGCCCCTCTTCCTGTCTGGAAATCATGGTACCACAGGGTAATTAAGACAAAACAATAAGGGAAAAAAGGTTTCTACGACGGTGACGGTGAGCCATACTAGGGGCTGTGAGCCACACTAGTGGTGTGAGCTGTTACACTACAATTATCATCAGACTAAGTACTTTGCACCTATATTATTATTAACACAATTAATTTTATCTGGCAGCTCATTGATCATTCACGCTTTTAAAATATGTTAATATCAATAAATATGAAATTGCGTTATTATGAAGTTTTCACTTTTCTGTTTGCTGTGAACGCATCTTTTTTATATAACCCCCCCCCCCCCCCCTCCAGAATAAAGTCAAGGGTACTCATCGTGTACAGTACATTAAATTGTAACATCAGGCCTATGTGCCTTACGATCCAAACAGCCGAAATTCTTCAAAATTGTTGCAAACTATAAAATACTCTTATTTTGTATGTATAAGCAATCTTCATCTTATCCCACCACCCCTCGCCCAAAATGGTGATTGCATCCCTGATTATAACAAAACAGTGAAATTAAAAGGATAAGATACTTAACCAGCTTTCAAAACTTAAACACTTTGTATTTGATTTCCGAATGATAGAAAGTTATCGAATGAGTACAATCTTGACTTCGAGAATTGTAGAGTCGGAAGAAGGAAGGAGAAACCTACCGTTGACCTATACTTATGTGGTCAGAGCCTTAACGAGGTGCTGGAATGTCAACCATTGTCTATCAAGTAAAGATGAGAAAGTGTAACAGCGAAGTGGAGACATGTAAGAGAAGAGCTCTGTAAAATGCAGCTGGTTTACCAAATGGGACATTTCTTCATTCCTCCATCATCAAGATATCATCACATTCCGTCATGATCTGGATTTTAAGGAGGACTTTGGATGAAAGTGGATCAGTTAAGCCTTTCGATTTCGTTCCCATCATCAATATTATCATGAAAATAACGATATTCAAAGTACTTCGGTTCCCATTAAAGGTCATGTAATTAACAAAAAGGACTAATAATGCTTTTGAAATGTAGACCAACAGAAAAAAAGTTTGTTATGTAGTCCATTCATATATAGAATTTCCTTAGCGTTTTAAGTCACTGTATCAATGAGCGAGTCTCCTTTCACAAACTACTTCACGAAGGACACATGCCTTGCTCAATCTCCTAGCTGAATCTCTCGTATAGAGAAAAGACGGCAGCATATGCGCAAATAGACCGCCAAAGTGAAAGCAACCAATAAAGTATCGTTGATAAAGTTAAGTTAATTATTTTCAATGGTATAGCAAATCATATATGCTAGTGGTGTTTATTGAACTAACGAAGCACATTAGGAGGTTTTCAGAAAAAAAATGTGCACCATTTAAAATATTATATATCTGCCATGTTTTAGCAGCATGTCTGTTAATTACTGCAAGGGGGATACGATTAAATTTCTGTTAACCTATACGGTTAAAAAGTTAGACTAAAACATTCATTTAAGGTTATTTTCATTGTTTTGCAAATATGGAAGCTGAAGACTTGTTATAACGAACTTGACCAAACGAACTCTAAAAGAAACTTCAAGCCGTTTTCAAGAGCACCCCCCCCCCCCGCCCTTCCCCGTTTTAACCAGTAGCAACGCAAATACAATATTTGTGGAGAAAAGATTAAGTTCGACCCTTACTGTATTCAAATTAATGAACATTCATGTCATTGCAAACATTTTGCTTTAATGTAGAAAGTACGTCATGATTAAGACGAAGCCATAACAACATAATTTCTAACCTGTGAATGTGCTATTATGTTTCGAGGTTTTTAATACAAATAAACTGCGATTTACCTTGTTTAATATCGTTAGTTATGAATGCAGTCGTACATCGCATTACATGGATTATATTTCTTATTGTAATTTTTAGATTCATATCGATATTGCGTTTACTTTAGTGCAATGGTATGTAAAATAAAATAATTTAAAATCAAATTTTCATATTCGACTTAGTGATAAGGTGAAAAAACAATACTCATGTTTTATGGAGTATTTCTTTTCAATCGGTATTATTTGCATTTATAACAAGGTAACATTTTACTAAGAATAAATGAAAAGCTGGTTAAAAGATGATCTAACCATAATCCAAAATGTTTAGTACTGTTTCCTAATGAAAGACTCTACAATTCCATAGTTATTGATTGAAACTTAATAATTATTCATCCTTGCGGGCGTGTGGGTATTCAAATTCGCTTCCTGCAGCAAAAAGAATCAAACTTAATGGGTTTAATTGCTGTTAAAGAATGCATATGTTCACCAAAACCATGTAATATTTCTGGCAGGTTTGATTTGTCTTTCTACTCAATGCAAAGTATTAGTGGAGCACTGCATATACCGAAGCGAATAAACAAAAATAGTTCATAATTAATGATTGATGCAAAAAGACGACCTAAAGCGTATGGCAAACTATTGGATGCGATTGTTTCCAATGAACTTTGCAATGATATTTTAAGTGATGACGTCACATATTTAGTACGTATAATTAATGCCAGTGGTATATTTGAATGTCTTTTAAACAGTGTATGAGTGTATGAGTGTTGTATGTTTTTTAATTCAACAGTCTTCAAACTTAAGCTATTGACAGCAGATTGTAAAAATATGCACCAAAATTGATGGCAAATTTAGAAATGTTTGTACTGCATGGTCAAAGTGTGACACGATACCTAAGGAACCAGAGGTTCACTAACAGACACAAAATACCTTAACGTTTTAGTGGTTTAGTGTATTTTTTCTTACTAGTAGATGTTTTTATGATTTCTTTGGCAGTTGGTATATTGCCTTTAATGTGCTTTGTTATTTTGCTATCTACATGTACCACTTACTCCTGTCACTAATTCCTGTTTCATTACCATCTTTAGAGCTTGTTTTCTTAAACTTCCAGCAGCCGCTTTAGACGCCAAGCTTGCTAATGTGGAACCTTTGGAGGTACGATACAGATGTAAATCACACATGCCTGTAATTCATTACTGGAAATAATATAGGACAACCAATAATACTCACAAATGTTGGTGATGTTTGATTTTTGTTTGTTCAAGCTTGGAACTGTCGCTGATTCTTATCCTATCAATAATTCAGATCTTATCAATAAATAAAAACATTTTCTGTTGATATTTTAGGATAAATGGTCTTCTGCCTCAGGGGATAGACTCTAAGAGCTGACTTCAGAGAAGCCAATCATTGCATACTGCACAGATATTAAGGTAAGACCTCACCAGACAAATAGGATAGGGTACATCTTAACTGTAAATGAATTGGAATATTCTGATATGATTCTCCATACATCCATTCTTTCCTACATCTTTATATATCTTGTTAGAACCACTAGTTCCTAGTCATTAAATCTAAATTAACATGTAGAATGTTGTCTGAATTCTTATTTTATTATGATTATGGTTACTTATCTATACTACGTTTCGGTAGCCATCTTAGAAATACGGTAAAGCAGTTTCATGCTTTATTGTGTAAAAAAGTATATGATCATGAATCTAACACCTGCAGTGCTATATAAAATCTGCCTTTCACCAAAGAAATTGTATAGTTCCATAGCCGATCTCTGCTTTGGACCGCACACAAGATCCATAACTGTTGGAGTAGGCGCACTGCACTCTACAGCTCACACAGTGATACATCATGCTCCAACTTAGCCCCCATCCCCTTTTTTACAAGTAAAAATGTCTACAACTCCCTTTCTAATTATGTAATTCAGCTGATCATCTTAATTCTTCTCATCTTAAATTTCAGAATAAAGTTCTTTCACTTTTCCTTTGTGGCACAACAACAGAAAGTGACAGCCACATTAATGACCCGTTGGTACAAGAAGAGTATGCCAGATTCGCCATTCCAAAAGCATCTCAGGTAGTTCACAGATTAACCTTGCTATTGAAATAAAAGTGTAATCATTGCTAGTTTTATTCAACTAAATCATTGGCTTAAAATAACAGACAGTTGGGAGTCACTTATCTATTTGCTTTCCAATTATCCTGAACTGAAGGCAGTGTTTACCTTAGTACCCTAATAAGGCAGTGGTGGCATTAGAAGCAATAACACACAGCATCTGCAATATTGTGGGATTAAGCCATGGTAGGCTAAAGTAAGGATAACAAAGTTTAGGAAGAGTTGTACATTTACAGAACCAAATAAATGAGCAACACAAAACAATAATATTTACAAGCGTCATGTTTGTTCGAACGTTTTCGAAGATATCTCATCTTCCGCCTCAGGTAGAGTAAGGCTTTAAAAATATATATTTCCATAAGTCTGTAGCCATTTCGTGATAACATAGATATGATTAACCATGTTGATACATGTAGCAAAGTTTAAAATACATTGAGTAGGTAGGAGGATCCATGTTGGAATAGCTGACTATTTAAAACTGGTTTCAGTTTTTAGATGTAGAGAGCTTCCTTGATTTTAATCTCAAAGTCTGAGTTGCCAGTTGCTATAACATGAACATTGTTTATGCTGCTTTCGGTCTTACAATCTCTGCACTGGTTAATATGTTCAAAGATGGCAGATTTCCCAGAAAGATGCTCCTTGACTCTCACAGCTAAATGCCTCTTGGTCTTACCAATGTAAGCCTGATTCCTGTCACAAGAACCTTTGAATGAATAAATAACATTAGCTCTGAGTGCCATAGGAGTCAGTGGCGTAGCCAGAATTTTTCTAGCAGGGGGTCACTGGGGGGTCACAAACTTTCCCTGGGGTGTCACAAATTTCCCTAGCAAAAAGTTCCGCGAAGAGTGGTCATCCCTCTTCGGCAGTTAGAAAAATGCTTTTCTCAGAAAACATTTCTCACAGTTCATATTTCGAGAACATGAGATCACAATATATAATCAGTTTCAGTGTACATCAAACGGCCCATTTCCTGCAATCGGGGGCCTGTAGGGGCCATAGAGTTTTTGTACATGTGCAAAATTCATCGTTAGCACTTCAATTCCCTCTGGAGAGACAATTTTAAAAGGTATACCTTTTAAAAAATTACCAATGATCTTAATCAGTGGCGTAGGAAGGTACTTTTGAGTGGGGGTGGGGGGCTTAAGACTGATGGCCGGCCTTTGGAATTTTTTGCATTTCCAGGTGGCCTTAGATGCAATTTGGTGAATGATACTTCCGCACCCCCCCCATATTTTTCAGCCCCCCCCCCGGTTCCTACGCCCTTGGTCTTAATGTTTTGTTCATTCACTTTCACATGAGAGTAGTAATTTCCTAATCAGACAGGATGAATATTTGGTACATATCTCCGAAAGTCTGAACATCTTTTTTATTTCTTTGTTTGGATTCTCCTGTTTTACATGTGTTAACAAACTACGCATGAAGCTAAGTGTTAAAACTGTTTAAAAGCAAACAAAACTGCTTTATATTTGTACTAGTTACCACACCCTGGAGGACTTGTCGATGTGAGTGATAAATCTACCAAGCTGAACACTGTTCAGATCAGATGAGAGCTATTCTCCTTGTCACGGATTCTTTTCAAGAGAGCAGTCGACAACGGTGTAAAGACGGACAGAGAGAGTATATGAGTTTTACAAGTTCAATATAATTGTTAACAACAACAATAAAATTAATATTGGTTACATAGAACAAAATAAATCATCATTTTCTATATATATCCTTTTAAACTTCCACTTCTATACTTCATATGGCTTTCTTTCTTATGGTCCTAGTTTTGTTCGTTGAGGGTTCTGCCAACGTTTATGGGTACTTCACAAATGAGTGTTCTTTCTTTCTATATACGAGCGTCGGCCTTTTCCTTTTCGTAGTTTCACGTTCTCTTTCTTTCCTCGTTCAAGCTTTAATTTAGTTTCTTCCCTGCCTCTTTTGCCATGGTTTTGCTTTCGGTTCAAGACCGAGATTGAAAAGAGAGAGCACGTGGCTTTACTGTTCTATTTATACCCAATGCCGACGGAATTCCGATACTCGTTAACAAAAAGCTGATTACGTAATGCTTAAGGATGCCCAAAACCATGGCTAAATAATTAGCATCCAATTAACTAAACACGTAAAGCAATCAATAAAATACTTGAGGGGGTTATCCCGGAACGGTTGTGACATTTCACTCCCCTCCTCTTGAAGAAAATGTTTCATTTTCTTAGTACTTTTAAACATTTACAACACAACTCTTTTCTTAACATTCTTAAACATTTGTAACTTTTTTTCCTTTATATTCTTAGAATTTTTAACACAATTATTTCCTTAGTAAACAATACTTTTACAATACACTGTTCAACACTTTAATTACTTTACACTCCTTTAAGTTCATACAATGACTCAATTACGAGATCAAACGACTTAAACAGTTCGCACCAACATTTGATGAACCCTTAATTGCTTCAATTCTCAATTTATAGGGTTGAATACTTAGAGACCATCTCATAATACGTGGATTTTCTAATCTAGCCTTTTGAAGAAATGCTAGAGGCTTATGGTCTGTTTGTACGGTAAATTCCCTATCGTAGAGGTACCGTTGGAATTTGTTAATCCCCCAAACTAAAGCAAGGCATTCCTTCTCCATGACAGAATAAGCCTTCTCTCTTTGTAACAGTTTCCTACTTGCGTACGCCACAGGAAATAACTCGTTATCATGCTCTTGTAAGAGTATGGCTCCTAATCCTAAATCTGATGCATCTGTTCTAAGAATAAATTGTTTTGAAAGATCAGGCAGGTGCAAAATCGGAGAGCTTATTTCTCTAAGACGTAAAAGCTAATTCTTGACTGTCTCCCCAAACCAGTTTGTTAGGTTCCTTATTTTTAGTTTTGTCAGTGAGAGGGGATGCTATCGCAGCATAATTAGGTATGAAACCCCTATAATATCCAGTCATACCCAAGAAAGATCGGAGTTGTTTCTTGGTCTGTGGTCTTGGTGCAGCCTTAATCTTTTCAACTTTATCCAATTGGGGTTCTAATTTTCCTTTTCCTACAACATGAACTAAAAATTCTACCCTTTACTTTGCAATGCAGCATTTGCTAGGCTTTGCTGTCAAATTTGCTTCTCTGAGTCTCTTAAATACTGCATTAAGTACGTTTAAGTGTTGTTCCCAAGTTGGAGTATGGACAAGAATATCATCCAAATAGCAGTCTACATGACGTAATCCTTTGAGCAAAATTCTCATCATACGGTTAAAGGTTGCTGGGGCGTTAACAAGCCCGAAGGGCATAACCTTAAATTGGAATAACCCGGAAGGCGTGGCAAACGCTGTTAAATGTTTACAGTTTTCTTCGACTGCGACTTGCCAGTATC
>JAIPMN010031899.1:0-21088 GCA_020650975.1 Apostichopus californicus
GCAGTACAAATTGACCGAAACTAGCGACTCTCTTATGTTTGTGTAACTTAAGTGATGCCGGGTTGGTTATCTGAATTAATCAGGTTGTTATTTCAAGTTACCGTCGACTCGTCTCTTCCACTCCTTTTCTACTCAGTTCCGACGGAGGCGATGGTAAGGTTAACGCTGCATATCCAATGCACTAATCCCCTATGATGGTATTTCCATACTGTGTGTATGGAATTGACTTTCAGCAAACATGGACTACTTTAGTGAACAACCCCCAGCATCAAAAGGTTTAAGGAAATAATTGCTCTATTTAGGAGACATGTGGGTTGAATTCAGTGTCAGGGGGCTGCCATGTTGATGAGATATAGGAATATAAGAGATGACAGTCATTGCGTTTCATTTTTAGGGACGAATATTCGCTGTCCAATTGTTTTTACTCTTTTTACTAACTATACTTTTCTATTCATTTTACGCAACTAAGAACCTTGGCGGTTGAGGGACTGGTGTATTCAGCCACCGTCCGAGACGATATGTCTGAGACGCGAAAAACACATTCCATACTTGTCTTACGTTTTCGGGAGATTATCCCAGCACCAAGATGTTACCAGGCGATGGAAGCATTGCCAAAGACCTTTATATTCTATTATTATAGATAAAAAGCATTGCAAGTGCCCTCGATGTTTACATTGTGAACTTTTTAAAAGAAGGTCTATGAAACTGAAATGTCGCCCTCACATTCAAGAGAAAATTATCTCTTGTTTCTAAATGACAAACTGTGGTCTTTAAGCTCCTACGTGTAAAATGCTGCTTTTATTTTGTCATTAACATAACGTCCTTTGGGCTATTCTTTCAAAGTTAATTAAAGATAGTTTTCACGTACCCAAAACAAGTACCTAATATTTGTGAACGATAAGTGACACACATTCCTTACGATTGGCCAATCTTATTTTAATATGTGTATTTAAAGACATTGATTATACACGTTGTTGATTTCTATTATTTATTTTAACATGTCTTTTTAATACCGCACAGTTGTTTATGGGTAGATGTAATGAACAAATTCGACGGCATGTTTCACAGTATCTATTAAATCTCTTTTAATAAAAGGATCTATATTATTTCTTGCTTTATCGAGTTATACGACCAAATGTATGTTGTTTGAAACATGGAATGTTAGTCTTCCTATCTTTTCCTACTTTAACCAACCTTCTATCTTCCAATCCGTTCATTTGATCGTTTTTGACCATCTTAAAAGAATATTAATAATGTCTCAACGTCGCTAAATTTTAAACAATATTGTTATTTAACAAAAGTCACGTTTTCCAACATTCCTACTATTTTACAACAATCTTATTTTCAAAGTTGGTGAGCCAGTTGAGTTGTCCCTCTCATTTATTTTAATATCACTTTCTACCCCAACATCATCTTTCAGAATATCTGCTACCTCACAAAGATGGTTTCATTTCATATGTTCCTGTGTGCCTCGTAAGCGATATCAAACTATTAATTGGGGCGAATCCGTTTTTTTTAAGGAAATGGACTGCCCTTCGGTCGATGCCTCCTATGTTGGGTGTGGGTATGTTAGGAGCATCCTTATGGAAAATTTTACAATCTGAGGAATTTGTAAACTATAAATTAGGTTTAATATTAAGTCTAAGCGCAACTGTGCTACTTTTAAATGTTGATGTTAGGTTAAAATGAGGAAAGTGGTGAATGAATCAGCTGCTGTGATAACAATATCCACTGAGATCGACATAGAACTTAAACTAGAGCAAGTCTTCTACACTTCTTGATTCGTAAGTAAGCTCACCGCTGTCATATCGCCGATCCCGAAGAAAGATGATGGATGCTTCAACGAGAAAAAAGAAAGAAAGAAATATCACTAATAGTTCGATGAGCAGTAACATGATTAAATTTCTTCGAGAAGAAACACAGTTAGATCGCTTATTTATCAGTACGAAGTACTTGTCCATCTCACCCGTTAAATTTCTTTGAATACAAAATATGTGACACTGTAACGCCAACATGAATACATAAAAGCCTTTTCATTACGCATGTTCATGAGGTGTTTGCGTGTGAGTTGCCGTCGCTCTCTACTTTGAATGAAATTATATTTATTTAAATGACTAGATTATTTATTATTACGTAAATTGTTTTAATATGGTGTAAATGTGTGAGACAAAATACAGTTAGTAGAACCTTAGCCAACATTGCCAAGTGAATTATTTGTATTAGTTTCCAATGAATAACGTGTAATTCTCTCAATCCGCTGAATGTAAGCGTCATTAGGCTTGGGAAAGGACAAACCACAAATCGTTTGAAGGTACAAAAGAAGCGCGCCATTATATTGAGCATTGCAGTTAGCATTTACATGCAGATACATAGAAAATAGATAAAGATGAGTAGGACGTAACGGAGACTCACGTTTAAAGCATATAATATCAGCGTAACTAGGGGATGGCCGTTGGGCCGGATGGGTTGGTGAGCCTGTTTGCGGACGGGCCTTTGTTTTAGAAAGTTAGTTGATTGGATAGTGTGTGTGAACGTGGGAATGTATGTCGTCGTGGCTGTGCGTGTCATGTAAACAAAAAAACATATAGTTCTCTAATTTGTATAAAAACTGTTTCTCTTCATACACCCTCATATAGTATTACAGTCATTATAATTATAACTCTCTTCTACTATAGTTCAATGGATGAAATAAAGTGCGTAGAATTGTGAAGACACGGTCGTCCTTTTCTTTTCGCGATAACTTCATCAAAATTGCTGTGTATATCAGTTCAATGAACTCATAAGTAACAAAACAAAAGCAAGCAGGATGCTTGATATTTGTGCTTTAATCTGTCACGGTTTTTCTAGTCTGACTTTTTTCCTGAAGATCCTCTCACTGAATTTTGAAGTTTATCTTATCTGTCAACCACCGTACGTTAACTTTTATTTAAAGTAGATTCTTAAAACCGTAGCTATTCCAGGTAAAACGAGGCGTTTTGGTTAGCACAGAGTGAAGTGCTACGGTGGATAAGTGCTATATGGCGGATATCAGAGGACACTTACGGCGAGTAACCTGTACACCTTGCCAATGAGAAGATTATCTTTATTATAAATTCAATAAAATGAGTGTTGAAGGTACCACGAGGTTAGTTCATGAGAGGTCCGCGAAGTGCCCGATTAGATAAGAATCTAGAGTCAAGGGAATCGGTGATACGGAGAGTACCAAATTGAAACCTCAATAAGTATCATGTGAGCGCCGAATTGATATAAGATGAGTTCTACCGCTGGTAGTTGGGTCATGCTTTGAAAGTTGATCCTGCTTTATATAGCATATCTGTAAATAATGCGCCAACCGCATACTGATCAACTGTAAATGACAAACTAAATAGTAGTCCGTGACTGGAAAAATAATTAGACTTTTACACAATGCGGTACATCAAGATTGGTGCAAAAATGGTGGAAAGATGAAGTATTCAAATTAATTTAACTAATTTAAACACCATTATGAAACAATGCATATAAATTGACAAATAATTGACAAATTGATTAAAACAAAACCCAAATAACAAATTATGAACGCAACAGCGCTAAAACATAAAATAGTGAATTTTACTTGGAAACAGCGTAAACTAGTCCTCTAAAACACGACAACACATTATCCCAAACACCAATAGGAATAGATCCCCAACCTCTTAAACACCTACAGTATATCTTGAATCAATAAACAAGAAAATATCACAAAATCAGAAAGCACTCAAAAGGATATGTACAGAACCGAGGAAAGAAGTAACGGCACATCTGGAATCGTAAAGAATACTCATTCTGTGCTACGGAATCATTAATATTTAATAATTTGAAATCTCTTTGAACTTAATGGATAGCCAGACGATACCAAGACAAGTCTCTTAAAGCAAAATATGATCAGAAATGATGATATAAGAAAAACATTGAACACCAAACGATTGTCTATAGAGTCTAGCACAAATACAAAAAATGATATTTCCAGAACCACAGAGACGTTTACAAACCCTTAACTATAATATACATAACATCAGAAAAAAAACTTGTAATTGTCAAATGTCAGTATTCTGCCATTAGGATCGGTTTTTAAAGATATATTATATATCATATGCTATAATTTTCTCTTCTGTGATTACCTTGTCATGTGATACACTTAATTTTGACATGTTGATTTCCATTCATTTTCATTTAGCAATTTAAATATTTCGTTCAGCAGAGTTATAATTTGTCTTTTATATTCGATTCAATGATTACAAAGTCAGGTGAATATTCATTGTTTCATTTTCGAATATTGTTTGATATTGTATAGAATAAATGAAGGAAGTGATTTCATTTCTTGATCGAAACAGTTTTGGGTAACTTGTTTTCGTAGGAAAGGTAATATAGACACTTATTTTGCTTCCGGGTTTTACTTTCATAATTCAGAGCATACTCAATTTAAATATATTGAAAGTATTTTTTTCTAACGAACGGCAATGGAAATTTTCACAATTTAAGTTATGTTTATTACAAGGTTAAAACTAAACTGGTTAAAACTAACTATACAAAGGAATCGAATGTCATTTTTATATAACATAAATCGAAATATTATTATATCATAAATAGGAAAAATTTCTTTCAAATTTTATGTCAAAGCTTACAAATTTGGATATCGTTTACATTATTCACAATTTTAAAGCATAAATATATATGAAAGAAGAATCATTGGATATACACAAATCGGCATATGAACTCTCCTGAATAGGTGTTATCGATTAACGAAGTTGACACATAATCACATTAGGTGTAATTAATACTTTCACTTACACAGGAAATAATATACTAATTACTGTAAAGCATTGTAATTTTACTTTCCCCTCCGTTAATGAATGATCAATATTGTCTTGTTTTTTGAGTACATGACGCTGGCGTTCAATGACATGCTGTTACCTGATTTCTTCATCAAGCAAATCGAAAGTCCATTAAACATGACACTATTTCTTGTGAACCTCTGTTACATCAGAGAGGTGTCTACAATACACCCATAGTTCAATTAAATCAGTAAAACAATATTTTGAAACTTCTTGACGCATATTTCTCACTTTAAGCTAACGTAGCTGTCTGGGCTAACCAAAGGTAATAACAAGATCCAAACATACACGTATTATTTGATACCACTTTACAGATTTTAAATCAGTATGTGAACAATATTCGGCTTGATTGGTTTGATTGACGCCTGTTTCTCACTCTCAGCTTACGCAGCAGTTTGGGCTGATCAAAGGCACTACATACCAGTGGCGTAGCTAGGGGGGTCAAGGGAAGGCACGTGCCCCGGGCGCCGGGCTTAGGGGGCGATGAAATGGGAGAATGAGAGTAAAAAAATAAGCACTTTTTAGAAAAACATGACGAAATTGATGTTTGTCGTCAGGTATGAATTTTTCCAGTTATAGAATCTGAACTGAATGTAGATGGTTTTTTTTAGCAAATTTATAGATTGTGATTTCTTTTCAGACCATTTCGACCGTTTTCTCTTCTTTTTATTAATTCTGTTCTGCATTCTGTAATGACTACATGTCACGGGAATTTCGTGTATTTCAGTATACAGTTCCAAGGCAGTAGATTTCGAAGGTGGAAATATCATAGGCGTAGGAGCACAATTTGATTTGGGGGGGGGGGGGCTGTAACGACTTGCCCGAAATATATAACCAACATTTTTCGCGCGCCTTGCGCGAAATTTATTTTTCTTTAAGTAGTGTAGGGGCGCAATTTTCTACTCTTGCACCCGGGCGCCAAAAACTCTAGCTACGCCACTGTTATATACACGTATCATTTCATACGGGTTCACTGTTAATACGTACAATCTACCCTTAGTAATGTTTCATCTGGTATAACAGTCTACGAGGACCTTAAATATGGAAATGATGTAAGTAAACACACGATTAACTTTATAACACTTTACAATGTATATTTTGAAAGTCCTATTACCAACGTTCACAAGGTGATAGTCACATCCAAGCCCCTTATTTGAAATACTTTTATTCTAGATTGGCGTATTGATGACAGTTCCATGTGTACTCAATATTATAATATTCACTTGATATAATTGTTTATTGGTTGATCCCGATGTCAGAGTGGGCTGGTTGGGTAGTGCCGTTTGGCCGCGACGTTTTGGATCCCGCAGGTCACGTAAAAAGCACATTTAGTTTCCTCAGAGGTTACATCCGTTGAGCTCCGCGATGGCTACGAGAGATGTTTATCCGGTACGAAAACTGATTGCGTAATTTTCTTATTTCGCTGTATTCCCGTGCTGGGCTTAGGCAGTCAATGAGTTAGGTGTGTGTGTGAGCCGACTCCATTGGTCGCAGCGCACTGTTGCTCTGTACAGGTAGTCTCTGATTGGTCGAAGCCATTTTTACAGTTTATGCAGGGACGTGTGTTTACGGGGAGGGGGATTTCTGGGGTAATTAAGGTTATTTCGTTTTCGGTCGGGTGCAAGACGAGAAACTTCTCCCTACCAGATCATTATATATATGTAACATATACGATGTAGAATTAGAACGAGATGAGATATTATACCTTTTTAATATTACAACTCTGGGGTCTGGTGTCTGCTTCCTGATTTATAGTTAATCTGTACCCGTCCCCCATCTACCGCCCCTTCCCTACGGTTGGTTTCGAGACAGGTTTCCATTGGTGGCAGCGGCGGGATTCTATTTCTGGTGTTGACCGAATATAGATGTCTGGTACCAACTGCTTTGACCAGACTGTGGTGAACAGTCGGCTACGTAGTCACCTCCGAACGAGAACATCCCTGATGTCTACGTGCCGGATAGACCGATATCCTGGGGAGGGATGCTACCAACGAAAGATCAAGACGGGCCTGGCCGGGGAGATAAAAGGGACGGTGACAGATTGGCTGACTTTCCTGTGAGTCCAGAGGCTCTGGGGGACGAAAAATGTGGCTCAACGGCAGACAGAACGTAAACCGCCTTCCGGTGGTAAAACAAAATTACAAGACAACTGGATAGGATAGCTTGAAGGCAGGTAGATGGCAACCAGCTAGCCTAGAATAACCGTGGGGTAGTCCAAAGGAAGAGAATGTGATGCATCCGCCGAAAGAGTTTTCTTAGAACAAACGAATTGCGACCTGGTATGAGTGCAGGATATCCATGAAGAAGATAATAATCGGAGGTTGTCTATAATGATAGAAAACCAGTTGACAAAGAATGTGGCACCCGTGGTGTGAGCCTAGACGCGAGTGCTCCCAGAGTAACAGCGCCCTCAGTTTATGGCTCAGCACCCTGGAGTAGTTTGGTTTTAAGTAATATCAGAGCAAAATTGTTGGGATGACAGTACAAGGGCGTTACACTTAACGACGCTGGTGTGCTGGGGAGGGGTTTTTCGTTTCGCTGCGTGCGGGTCGTCCTTTTGTAGTTTTTTGAATGTTTGAGTGGGGGGTTGGGCGTTTTGTCTCTGCAGGTCGGCGGGATTATGTTTTTTGGCTCGCTTGACCTGAGTTTCGTTTGTCAGTATGGGATGGTTCGGTAGTGCTGTTTGGCCGTGACGTTTTGTATCCCGCATGGCGGGTCACGTAAAAAGCACTTAACGACAAGCCTGCAGAGCCCAGACCAGGATTTCCTTGCTGATCTCGATGCAGCGAAGAGTAGGAGATTTGAGTCTCTCACGGATGCGCTCGAACAAAGGTTCGGGACAGCTAACCGAATGGAAATATTCAGAACGCTCTTACGTTACAGGACCCGACAACAAAGGGAGAGTATTCCAGAACTGGACATGATATACAGCGATTTCTCCCGTGCTTACTCTAATGCCTTCATTGAGATGAAAGAGACTCTAGCAAAAATGTTCTTCATAAATGCCATTAGTGACAGTGACAGTAGATGGAAAATATATCAGTCGCGACACAAGAACCTTTGATGAACAGTGAGCATTAAATACTGGAACTGTGGAGAGATGGGCCATTTTCGGAGGGACTGTCCCTACCCCAACCCCCTCCCCCCTCCCTGAAAGAGGTTACCCTGCAGAGGAGGAATAAAATCAGGAACACGAGAAGTCTGTATTGTAAGACAAAGATGGACTAGTCCACATGGTAAGCCCGTCGATGTACCACTTTCATGGAAGAGGTGCAGTCTGTGGGTGCGAAAGGTTTTTTACGTTAAGTTACAGCTGGAGGGTGTCAAAGTGAGCCTACTTTTTACTTGACCCGCCCTGGGGGAACTAAAAACGTCACGGTTAAACGGCACTGAAATACTAAACCCCTCTCATAAACAAAACTCACAACTCAAGCAAGCCAAAACAAGGCCCACCGACCGACGGAGACAAACAACCGACACCCCCCCCCCCCCCCCGCACGAACATTAAAAAAGCCACAAACGGACGAACAGCCCACAACAAAACAAAACTCCCCTCCCCAGCGCCCGTAGAAGGCAGCCCCAGATAAACGGCGAAAATCACCTTCAACATGAAGGCTAATGTCATACTAAAAACTAAAGCACACCTACTGTATTCCTCTAATATTTTTTTTCAGAGTAGCAGAGATACAAATAATCCGGCACAAAACACCAACAAAACAAATTGAAGATTGTACCCGGTACAATACAAAACCATGTCCTACCGAATATCAACGGTATTCCGTTACACGGTCGGCCAAGTACTGAAACCAATCCCACAACTTAATTGAAAACGAAGGAACAATGAAAAAAACATGACCAGTACTCGGGCACATCCCTTTAACCAACCGCCAATGATACCGTTTCAGATTGGTCACCAAGGCACCGTGTGCGATTCTCCAAGCAAGATCGCAGAGCCTGCAACTATTCAGCCTTGAAGCGGATCAGTCGTTCGGTAGTTTGGTTTTCGTACCCAGGTTCTTTCTTGGGCGACTTTTTCTCCATACCTCGGTGGAATGACGACCTTGTACGAATATTGTATTCAAGGCCCTGTTTCTCAAGGAACTGTGAACGAGGGCCGGCCGTGACAGGTCAACAGGGGGCAACTCCTTAAGGGTGAAACAATGACACACACTACTCTGTTCGGGGTACTACTATGCGGTGCTGTGTTGCTAAACAGGACCGGTGCCCATTGACGCAAGTGCAACCGCCCGAAAACGTAGTTGAAAAAAAAACAAGGCAACCCTGGCTCTGTTACGGCTACAAATAATTGCTTAAATAATAAAAAGTCAATTTATTCTCCAGATGAATCACCCCCAACCCTCCATTTTCCAGATTTTGGTACATTACTGCACTCTTGACAGCTCTGTACCACCCGACCAAATAAAGGAGAACATCCAATCGCACCAGAACGCGACGCGTTATTGGGTACACCGTGCTCGGGTACCACAAGATGTGGGCGAAACAAAACGATTCATGACAGTGACTTTCCCGACAATCAAAGGCCAGCGGATATCAAAGATACCTGCTCTCAATTACATCATCTGCTCTCAAAAACATCACCCCTCTCGTTCCAGGTGACATGAAAAGGTGCATTATAGCCGAACCATATAGCATTAATCTTGATATTCTGATCTGACGATTCACTGAACGGTAAGTCTTTCTATCTCCAGCTACCAAGACGAAGACCCTTTGTTTGGATTCAACTTTGCCCCAGTTTTAGTTGGTCATCGTGGAGTGCGGATGTGTTTTTCTGTCTCGCTCTCCACCTACTATAGCCTTATTATTACTACAGCTATTATAACTGTGCTGTGCTGTGCTTTACTTCCCGCCAGGCGGGTGTGGTAGCTCGTGTTCGTGCGTGCGTCAGTTTATATATCGTTTGTAGTTTGTAGTTTAACCAGCCTGTCCTTAGTTTGTTTGTTTTGTTGTTGCTCCTCTGTGGCCTAGCCACATTTCGGTATCATGGCATCGCGCCGTGATTCGCGAATTGTTACGCTGTCCTTCACCGGTGAACAAGCGGTTCCATCGGTGCAAGTTCTCAGTATTTTGAAAAGCAAGGGTGTTGTTGTGCCTGGAGAGGTTAATGCTTTGCAAGCTCTCCGGGGTCGTAATACGTACGATCTACGTTTTACCAGTAACGTTGCCCGTCAGAAGGGTGTCACGTTGCTGAGTAACGTCGTGGGGATGACAGTTACTCCATACGAGCGATCTGTATAGGTAACTCTCATCCATGTAGGACTAGAGGTGCAGCAGGAACTTGTCGCAACTGTTTTAGGTCGGATTGGGGCTGTCAAGGCTGCCAAATGTGCTCCTATGCACAGGCCCCTGGGTTTTGAACGGGCACCGACAGCTTCGGATCGACCTGAAACAGGACATTCCCTCCTTCCTGTTTATTGCAGGGCATAAAGCCCACGTGCGATATCCATGTCAGCCCCGTACCTGCTTCAGGTGTGTGGAGACCGGGCACGAAGCTAAGGGTTGGCCGAACAAGAAATGTGGGCGTGGTCTTCGTCTTGGGCATGATAGCACCGCTTGCCAAAACGAGGTTGTGTGCTCAAACTGTGGGAAGGATGGACACGTCTTTCGCGCTTGTCCCTCCTCTTATGTTTCTAAGTCGTCAAGTTCCGACGCACCTACTGCCTCGGAGGGAGCTTCACGAGAGGAGGGGGAATCTGGTGGGATATTACCTCCCCTGCACCTGGTTCACCCTCTCCCGTCGTTGCAGACCCCAACCCCGATCCCACACCCCTTCCACCACACCGCGAAGCGGACACATGGTCTCTACCGGCTTCCCCCATCAACTCGTCCAGTTCCGTCCCCATTCCGACGCCCGTGTCGCCAGATCCGGAAGCTCTGTCTGACGGCGACTCCGGAGGCTCGGTGGTCTTCAAGTCTCTGGAGGCTCGGTGATCATCGAGCCGAAACGTGCCACTGGGACGAGCTGGTACAACAAGATGGGGGAACCCTCTATAAAAAGGTCGGCTTCAAGTGACGACTCGGACAATGATATGTCGTCTAGGGCGCGCTTGAAGCTTACGGAATTGTCATCGGCGGAGTTTTGCCTCGTTGCCCTCTCATGGCCTATACACTTTCAGTTGCCACTTTGAACGTGAATGGCATGAGGGATCATCGCAAGCGCAGTCGCATTTTCCAGTATTGTAAGTCAATGGAGGTCAACTGCGTTTGCCTGCAAGAAACACACAGTTTGGAAGAATATGTCCCTCAATGGGCTTATGGGTGGGGCGGTGGGCTACATGCTTCGTTTGGTTTGTCTTCATCTTGTGGCACTGTCATCCTTCTGTCACCTCGTCAGGCGGGTTGTGCCACTAGGGTGGTGACGGACCACGAGGGCCGATTGGTTGCATTCTATTCAAGTTTCCACAGGGTAATTTCTCCCTTTGTACTATGTATTCTCCCAATCGGTCTTCTGCTAGACGAGACTATTTTGACACGCTGCCTTCCGTTTTTCCTTATAGTGCCCCATGTGTCATGGTCGGAGACTTTAACTGTGTCCCAGACTCGGGTCTTGACAGACTCGGGGCTTCTGTGTCTGCTGGTCTTGACGCTGGGATCACAAAACTGGACAGATTCACTTCGGCACACCTTTTAGCCGATGTATGGAGACATATGCACCCGTGTAGTACGGTGTATACGTGGGTGAGGCCCAACAGAGAAAATGCCTCAAATACATCGAGTGTATGCCCCCGTAAGTTTTAAATTTTCGGGTTGCGAGACGCTGAGCTGTCCGCTCTCTGACCATGACACTGTTGTAGCACGTTTTGTTTTGCCTTCCATTTTCCCGATCGGGCGGGGCCTATGGAAGCTTAACTGTCGGATTCTTGGCGAGGCAGAGTTCCGCCAAGGTTTCGAAACCAGGTACAAAGGATGGCAAACATTGAAGCCGGCCTTTGCCTCTATATAGCAATGATGGGAAGTTGCGCATCAAACGCTACGCAATTCAGTATTGCGTGACCCGCGCACGGCGGCGGAGAGAAATTCTCGAAGCCGTGCGCGGAGGTGAAGTTTGGCGACCCTCTGCTGTCATCGCTTTGCAGACTTATCTCGATGAAAAGTACCACGGTGCCCGCGTCAGGGCCCGTGTCGAAGCGGTGGAGGCTGAGGAGCGCCCTTCACTGAGGTTTTACCAGTCCGTTAGCTCATCGGCGGGTGACAGACGTGTCCCGTCAGTGCGCGCTACTAATGGGACCGTGGTTGGCAACCCTCACGGCATTGTCCGCGTGTACAAAGATTATTATTTGGGTCTGTTTGCGCGTGGCAATGTCGACTTGTCGGCACAAGCCGTATTATTGAGGGGAATCTCAAAAACTGTTCCCCACGAGGTTAATGATATTTTGGGGGCGGAATAACCACTGTTAAGCTTTGGAAGGCGCTTTCGAAGATGAAGAATGGCAAGTCCCCGGGCTCGGACGGGCTTCCGAAAGGGTTCTACCGAACCTTCTGAGCTATAATCAGAGCCGTCTTCGAAGACGCCTTCCAAAACGGAATGTTAAACCAAAGTCAGCGTCTGGGCATGATTACTTTGCTGCCCAAGTCTGGGGACCCCTTGGATCCTCATAACAAGCGCCCGATCACTTTGTTAAATGTGGACTACAAGTTGCTGACTTAGCCTTTGTGCAACCGCCTTGCACTGGCTATGCCGTCCCTTGTGGGTGATCTCCAGACGTGTGCAGTGAAGGGTCATTGCATCCAGCAGAACTTGTGGTTGATGCGCGCCTTGACCGACTTTGTTATTGAGCGTGATGTGCCATGTGCATTGGTCTCTCTTGACCAGCAGAAGGCCCTTGACATGGTGGATTGCGGTTTTTTAATGAATGTATTGGAGATGTTTCAGTTGCACCCATATATTTGTCAATGGATTTCTGTTTTTTATCAGGAAAGTTTCAGTTCTGTGATCGTAAATGGGTTTTGTTCAGAGGTTTTTAACGTAGAGAGGGGGTGCGCCAGGGGTGCCATCTGTCTCCATTACTTTATGTTTTGTTTAGCGAGTCCCTCTCCGGTCTTTTGGAAAGGGACTCGAGCCTTGTTCGATTCGTTGTGCCAGGGGGTGCCAAAGTGAAATGCGTTCAATATGCAGATGACGTCACGTGTGTTGTTTCGAGTCTGGGCTCCTTTCGTGCCCTCTCGCAGGATTTATCTATCTTTGAGAGAGCTACCGGGGAGAAGTTGAATCCAGACAAGACAAAGGGCCTTCGCCTTGGTAGCTGGAGATACAGAGACTTTCCATTCAGTGCATAGTGGTCGGATCAGAATATCAAAATTAATGGTATATGGTTCGGCTGCGATGCACCTTGTGATGTCACCTGGAACGAGAGGGCTGAGGTATTTGAGAGCAGGCTCGAAAGTCACCGTTATTAATCGTTTTGTTGCGCCCATCTTGTGGTACCCGGGCGCGGTGTACCCAATATCGCTTCGCGTCCTGGTGCGGTTGGAGAGAGCGATATTTCCGTTCATTTGGTCGGGTGGTACAGAGCTTGTCAAGACTTGTTTGGAGGAATAGATGTGATGTGGTTTTTAGGGGGAAATTTGCCAGTTGGCAGGCAGTCCTGGAGGCGGTGAAGTGTGACATTCGCCTTCAGGTTGAAGGCGATTTTCGCCGTTTATATGGGGCTGCCTTTTTTGGACGCTGGTGTGCTGGAGAGGGGTTTTTTGTTTCGCTGCGTGCTGTTCGTCCTTTTGTGGTTTTTTGAGTGTTTGAGTGGGTGGTTGGGGGTTTATCTCTGCAGATCGGTGGCGTATTTACTTTTTTGGCTCGCTTGACTTAAGTTTTGTTTGTCAGAATGTAATGGTTGGGTAGTGCCGTTTAGCCGTCACGGTGGCGTTTTGGATCCCGCAGGGCGGGTCACGTAAAAAGCACTTTGCCCCTGTAGCCCTCTAAAAAAAAGATAAATCCTCCGAGAGGGCGCTGACGGAGGTCAGACTCGAAACCACACACGAGACCACATCTGCATATTGAACGCATATCACTTTGGCCGCACATGGCACAACGAATGGAAAAATTCTCAAGTCCCTTTCTAAAAGCCTAGAGTGAGACTTGCTAAACAAAACGTAATGGACACAGAGGACACCCCTGGCGCAACCCTCTCTCTACGATATAAACTTCAGAACAAAATCCATTAATCATATAGAAAAACAAATACAATGATTAATCTCCGCCTGTGTACTCTTTTTGGAATAAATGATGCTAATATGAACGTTTCAAAGAATGAAATAACAATTTCTGCTCAGTCAGACTGTTGCATTCCAAAAACAACATCCATAGACGGACGATGGAGAATGTAACTTCACCAAAGGGGGACGTTTTGTCCTGAAGTAAGTAAAATTAAAGTTTGACCAATTTCAGTACATACATTAATTTTGGAAGAAATATTCGCCGATCTTGAATATGGAAAGGTAATGTCTGGAGAGGGAAAGTTACATTCTACATAAACAAACTTTTGACTTTAAATTATAATTATAATTTTACTTATCCAACCTAATCAACCACATTGTTAATAGAATTTAAATAAATAATGGCATTGAAAAAAATTATTAAATTTAACTTAAAGAGATGTTTTAAGCACAAGTATATATGTTATCGCACTTTTTTAATGGTTTCAAAAATAGTAATACTATCAAATAAATCACTATTTGTTAAATGTGATGTAATAACAGCAACGTTGTTCTTATTTTGAAGTAGTTGATGACCTATCAAGAGAAGAAGTTATATTTGGCACAAATTAATCAAATTAGGAATTGGATGAAGCATGTCTTCATATATTTTGTTCATGGAAAACAATACTTTCTTCATCCGCATAAGGGTTTAAGTTTTAAAATGCATTTGACAGCCACTGCGAAACTCGCAATGGCATAAACTTACTTATTTTATTGTTACTTCTTTCGTAACTTACGAGCTGTCTGGAATGTGTTGAAAAGAATCCCCACAAAGAAAAATCTCTGTTTATCCGAGACAGTCGTTAATCACTAAACTTATTAATGAGAGTATGATAAAAATACAGTGTGCTTTGTTTCGTTATTGAACATTGTTTGACATTGAAAGATTGAAGGAAGTGACTTTTTTCACGAATGAAAGCAACTATTCAAATCGTTAGCCTGTATGTAGGAAAAACAGAAGAGAAATTGCACTTCTATGTTTTACTTTCACAATTGAAAGCATGGTAAGTTTAAAAAAGTGGCAATTACATTTTCTCACGAATGACCTTTATAACCATTCTTTACAATAACCTTTTATAGTTTATATTAACTTTATTAACTTTGAATTAAATTGTGTAGATGCTTTTCAAATTCTATAACAAATGAATACGTCTATCGATACACAACAATTTGAAGCACTCTTTGGATTTTGTTTACCTTAAAGGGTTCAGAATATAGGGTTGAGAACATTAATGTGATGATTGTATTCATTGATCGTTATAGCATTAAACTTATATTCGTGACACAAAATACCAGTTATAATGTTAGTGTTAATATTACACTAATGAATGTTACAGCAATAAAATATGCAAATACTGAACTAGAAATTTTCATAAAGAATGTCGCTGTCTTGTTTTCTTTAAGATACATTTTCCCGTTCAAATAACGTAATGACTTAAAGTAATGACTTACCTTGATCGGTTCTGGAGAATGTTAAATTCACATCTGTCAGCACACTGTGATGTAGAAAGGGACTCCAACGGTTCCTGAGTACCGATGCATCCAATGGTTGAGTTCTGATTACAATAAGTAACGTAGACTAAAAGCTCTTTAGTTCCGTTATTAGCTGTGTAATGTTTCCGATAATCACAGCCCTCGCATTGGATTACTTCCAGATTTATCGGTGGAAACCCGTCTGTTATTGAACAAGATAGGGCGACGTGTTATAGGATGGAGATGAGGAGAGGCCTTGACAAATAAGAGGTGTAGAAGGCTGGTTTATTGTAAAGAGTTGTTAGATGTGATGAGAGTAAAGTGTATACGCGAGTTATCATCAGTCAATGATATATGATAAGTACAAATACCTGAGTGCGTTTTACTGTACTTTAATAATTATCTTGTTAGGAATTCACTGTTTATGCGTACATCGATAGTAAACGTATTTGATACTTGAGTCTGTGAGGGATAAAAAACACTGAAATACGAAAATTTTGTGAGGCAAGACAACCTTGACCTTAGAATACTTTTCATATATTTAATGAGACGGAATTGATCTTGTGCGTGATAGTAAGTCAAATCAGACCATGTTGTGAACTGCATGAAAAACGAACAACAACATTACAAGACACCCATGTCTCTTTTGTAAGACTCATTTATTTTTCTTTTAAATTGATAGCATCTGTCAAGCCGACGAGGAGTGTGCATAAATTTAAAACTTAAAGTAGCCTTCAAGTTTATGCGGTACTATTAACCAGCCCTATCGACGGAGAAATTATTCCAACCAGGATGCCAAAAGTATCACTCTCCCACGAAATGTAATTTAAAGTCATGGCTAATAAATATATTCGATTCCAAACACACATTTTACCTTATACAAATAATTGTAACAATCACATCATAATTTGAGATACAAAAAAAATATGGTACAATGTAACATTGTATACAATATAGATAATATCATCTCACATAGTTGCAATAAAGAGTGCTAAGCAATTTATGACTGCAACCCATTTCACTGGGCCAATATTTTCGGTATTATCCCCAACCCACTCCTGCCTGTTCATATAAAAGCACGTGTTTTGCCACTAAAAACATGAACGAGGTATGAATAATTGAAAGCACCGGTGACCTAGAAACGCTGGAAGCAGATAACAGTGTCTTACCTGGATATGTCTTTGGAACTTCCCAAGCACAACTATTCGAGTAACTTGTGATGGGCATGAAGTCCAAGTGTCCTTGAGTAACAACACAACCCGCTGTTGAACTACATCTACACGAAGTAATATAAATTTTAAACACATTAAATGTTACCTTTAAGTGAATAATAGTGTTTCTCAGATTTCCCTCTTTTTGGTTCAATAACAAGCAAGTCTACAACTGGATATATTTGTCTGGTCTGGAACATGTCAGTTCAAAGTAAAAGTTATTATTCTGAAGTAAAGTAAGAGTTTTCATGTCACAGAGGGGAGGTGAAGGAGGATGATAAACTGTAAACAGACGGTAAGTATGCTGCAGGAAAGTAGCATGTATAATATTATGATCATAATCGACCAATGGCACATGGTACGTTCCAGCATCTTCTGGTTGGAGGCTTAGAACTGTAAAACCAAAATCATAAAAGTGCGATGAATAATTTTCAAGTCAGTTATTGAAATAAATATCGATTGACTATATGCTCACCATTTGACCACAACAGCTCAGTGTCAGCAAAAGTACAGGCAGATGTATCTCCGATGTGGGCCATCTCAGTGAACTTCAACTGAAATCGAAGTATATATATATATAATTCATATTTATATGAAATGGAAATATCTCGGAAGGCAAAGTCACATCCTACAACAGAATAGAAACCTGTCAATCTGATAGCTGGTCCATCTTGACAATTAAAATCACAATCGGTACACTCAGACAATGACATTTACTGGGACATTACGACGAATAAAATAGAAAATTGTAAAATCTCCATTTGTAAAGATATCTCATCTTTAACAATGATTACCCTGTACGTTACAACCACCTCTGTCTAACTCTGCAGTGTCGTATTTAACAATGTTTACGTTGTGCGTTATAACGACCGCCGACTAACTTTGCAGTGCAGTCTTCTTTTTATAGAGACCAATAGTAGACAGTAGGTATTCTAGAGGAGGTTAAGGATCGTGCGCATGCACGGAAGTGTTAACACAGGAAAATAAAATACTTTGGTCACAGTATTCAGTGAAATAATATAAATGCTTCTCAATTCCTGTTAATCTGCCTTCGGAGTGTTGATTGTAGAAGGCAAAGAACCAATGTGTTTTTCTCGGTTATCCTTTCAATGCTCAGCTTACCATTTGTTACTCTCAGAGAATGAATGATGATAACAAATGTACGAGTTATCTCTTTCATAGTTTCCATTTTCAAACCATAGAACTATATGACAGTAATGTGTTTATATACAGGTAAATATAAAATAAACGCTGGTTATGCGAAATAATCGTCTGACGCTGTACATTGCTTTTGCGCCCGGTGCTTGGCTAAGTAACTTTTAAATGTTAAAGAATCGAAATCTCATTTATATTTCAATGAAATACTGCATGAAATCTTAAAAAATGAAACGAAAATTGCCTTCAACCTGAAGGCGAATGTCACACTGACAAATTTTTGCAGAGATGTCGGTGGTTCTCTTAAAAAACAAACGGATGTGAACTGAATATGACAGAATGTTTCACATAGTGAACGTAGGGCAAGCAATGTCGCTTATTCTAGTATTTAAATCTGCCATGAGCCCACATTACATCTTCACACATTCGACATACACCAAAACCCACGGAAACAACAACAGTCCACTTTTAATTACAAAAACTTGCTGCCTCAACTAGGTCACCACACAAAGGTTATAAGTATTTCCTAATACTTGTCCTAATGTTTGTCCTAATACTTGTCATTTAGCCTTTGAAGAAGATCCTGCTAGGATCGAAACGTCAGGCCAACTTACTTTTACACATTCTCCCACACAGGCTCTCTAGTGGATAAGCAGTTTGCTAACAGTTTTATTTTATTCTAACATTTTCTTCATACTATTAATCTTATGCGAATCATGCAATGGTGCCGTCTTCCATGGTTATAACTATCACATGTTCTAATGTAGCTATATCCGCCACTGCGTGCAGTTCTCCGTTTCTTAAAATTTAAGACTATTAAACAACATAACAAGGCTTCTTTGTATCACTGTACTTATCAATAAATATCACCTGGCAATGACAGGACAGGAATACCAGGAGGCGCCTGTAAAATGAAGCTTGGGGATCAAAAACAAGAAGTCCCTTAACCATACACACCAGCCCACCGACTTCGGAGCAACGCGTGCAAGGATACAGTGAGCTTAAAGTCATTTGGGATTAAAATTGGATACTTCCACATTAACGGGGAATTAGCAGTAAGAAAAGTAAAAGCTTCTGTTGGTGCGATTTAGTATTCAGAAATTGGTCTTGGATAGTTTGTTAAATTTGAATGATTCTTTTCTTCGTGGGGTGGGGGTATATTTATATATTAGGCGATGACTATAAAAATAATGAATAGACACTTTTCTCTTTCAAAGCAATTGCGTATACGGTTGATAATAAAACTGACAAGAAACTCACCTGGATTACTTTTAGAGATGTTAAACTCACATCTGTCAGCATACTGCGATGTAGAAAAGAACTCCAGCTGTTCCTGAGTAGCGATGCATCCAACGGTTGAGTTCTGATCACAAGACATGACGTTAATAGAAAGCTCTTGAATACCGTTATCATTTGTGTAATGTTTCTGAAAATCACAGCCCTCGGGCTCGATCATTTCCAGATTTATCGGTGGAAACCCGTCTGTTATTGAACACGATATAGTAACGTGGTAGGAGCCAGAAGGGGATGAGGAGGGGCCTTGACAAACAAGAGGTGTAGAAGGCTGGTAGACTGTAAAGAGATGATAGGTGTGATGAGAGTAAAGAGTATACGGGGAGGCATCATCAGTCAATGACAGATGATAAGTACCAGCATCCTCTCGTTGAAGGTTTAAGATGGAGAACGAAAAATCAGCCTTAGTAACATGAGCGCCGTAGTACGACAGATATTCTAGCATAACTCGAAATAAATATCGATTTACTGTCTGATTCAGTCGTCGCTGTATTCCGTTGTATGAGAAGATTCCTTTAGAAAAAACTTCTCCGGTAGTACGACCGGTGAAGTTCATTGCCACTCGTAAACCGTATACATGTATATAATGTTCATATGTATATAATCTAATGTAGTCTTTATTAACAGGAATATCCGGGAACGAGAAGTCACATCCTACACAAGCGTAACATTCTTTTAAATGTACTGCTTCTCTATCTATGCAGTGAGAATTACAATCAGTGACGTCACAATTACATGATCCCAGAGAGATGCCAAGAACAAAGAACCAAGAAACAAAAAACCCTTCCATCTTAACAACTTTTAAAGATCCCTCGCGTCGGAGACTTGCGCCCGTAACTGTATGTGTGTAATACTCTCTACAGGTACAATTACCTTTGAAAGCATACTTTTAACGCATGCGTATCTTTAACTTCAATTGCGCATGGCTGAAAATAGCATATATGAGAAGAATATATCTCACATTTGAGAGCCTTGAATATCCTTTCTTGTCATTTAAATGAATATATTTCTGTATTTTAATAATTACTCGTCAAATTCACTCTCTCTCCACCTCGCTCTCTCACCTGAGACATTCCTTCATGACAATTGTCTTTTATTCTTGACAAGTTGTAGATATATTACCTCTATAATGTTAGGCCTTAGTAAAATCAAATATAGTCTTTATTGACCTTTCATGACTCACCAAGGAGGATAAAAGTTCATGAATAAATACAATTAATTAATTAATAAAATACATGGTACATAGCTCGTTCTAAAGACGACATGAAAGTATTACATATTTTGCAGAGCTAAATGTAAGGTTTTCATACCGTGCTTCTCTGTGAACCGACTTGAGGAATATATGAGGTTTACAAAGAAGCAGTGATATGAATTTAAAGGACCACTAATTTAACGGCTTACTCAGTAGGCCTCATCTTACAATATATTACTTCTATATGAGCTATGCAATATTTTTTCTCTCCAGGGCAACTCTCTCTCTCCCCCAACATGTACCCCACGGAAATTTCCATGCGTATTTAAACAGAACGATTCCGCTTACTCTAAATTAATTTCTTTCTTCACGGATAGCATTCAAATACTGCGATAATATAATTCATCGAAATTGATTCAAAGTGAAGATAAAATTGTCCATGTCATTGCCATTTTTCTTTCTTACTTTCATCCAATAGTCTAGCTCCGGAAAATCTATGATATTCATGGGGCAGCTTACCGAACAGACGGTATGTGTGTTGTAAGAGAATTGGACTGACAGTCCCGTCATAGTAAATCTCTGTTAGGTTTATATAATATGTTCCAGCATCTCCTGGTTGAATGTCTCGGATTCGGAACGAAAAATCGTCAAACTCCCCCGATGGATGCCAGAGCAGGTAGCCAACTTGGAAAAGATAGCGATCA
>JAIPMN010031905.1:0-15979 GCA_020650975.1 Apostichopus californicus
CACAGACTTTCATAGTTGTTTTTCGAAACTTGAAAAAATTGATTTCTCTGCGTACGTCCATAACGGCTTGTTTTCGGGTTATTACACTTGAACCGCAAGAGTCAGAAAAGTGGCAATGTTTATGGTGGAAGTACTAAATAGGGCCCACAACCCACATAAAAAAAAAATCAAGAAATCATCTTGGTCTGTATACTATAACTGAGTAAACGCTCTGAAGTGTACGTCCATAACGCTGGAATTGCCCACATATCACAGTGTTGGAATTAGTCTCAATTGCTTAATCCAAGATTTCAGCAGGAATAAGCCCAACAAGAAGGACAATGTACATTATTTGTACAATTTGTTGAGGAATATTGGTTCCCCGGGTAATGGGGACGCAACAGTTTTCATGTCCCTTTTACACAGGGAACCATGAATGGTACTGAATGAAGTTGGCATTCGACTAGAAAATAGTAATACATGTATGTTGGATATTGTGTCTAATGGTTGACCAAATATTGAGAAGTGATTTCCCTTGCAGGAATAACAATTTGCAGTAGTTTTTACTCTATAGCAGGGACTTCTGGTTCCCTGTGTAAAAGGGACATAACAGTTTCATGTCCCTCTTACACAGGGAACCAATATTGGTACTGAATTGAGTTGGTATTCCATTAGCATACCACAGTCTTAAAATGTGTGTCTGATAGTTGACCAAATATTCAAGGGCAATTTACCCTGGCGGAAACGTTCATTTGCAGAAGTTTTCACTATATGGTAGGGAATCATGGTTCCCCGTGTAAAGGGGACGTAACAGTTTTCATGTCACTTTTACACAGGGATCCAATATTGGTACTGAATTGAGTTGGTATTCCAGTAGCCTATGTCACAGTCTTGAGATGTGTGTCCAATAGTTGACCAAATAATTCCAGCGAGACATGTACCTTGACATAGACAACAATTTGCAGTAGTTTTCACTACAGGGCAGGGAATTATGGTTCCCTGTGTAAAGGGGACACAACAGTTTTCATGTCCCTTTTACACGGGGGAACACTCAGAACCAATTTGCTACCATTGACCCTCATCTCAGTAGATACCAATTGTCCAAATTATTCTTATCATTCTTCATTGCACTCTGTTCACATTTCAACTCAGTTAGCCATGTTTTACAGCCCCTTTTTGTGATATTCTTGAAAAGGATGTTATCATGGTGCTAAACTGGGAGTTTTGGGGTTCGCTTGGGTATTGAATAATCCATAATAATTGCAGAAGTTTTCACTATATGGTAGGGAATCATGGTTCCCCGTGTAAAGGGGACGTAACAGTTTTCATGTCACTTTTACACAGGGATCCAATATTGGTACTGAATTGAGTTGGTATTCCAGTAGCCTATGTCACAGTCTTGAGATGTGTGTCCAATAGTTGATCAAATAATTCCAGAGAGATGTACCTTGACATAGACAACAATTTGCAGTAGTTTTCACTACAGGGCAGGGGATTATGGTTCCCTGTGTAAAGGGGACACAACAGTTTTCATGTCCCTTTTACACGGGGGAACACTCAGAACCAATTTGCTACCATTGACCCTCATCTCAGTAGATACCAATTGTCCAAATTATTCTTATCATTCTTCATTGCACTCTGTTCACATTTCAACTCAGTTAGCCATGTTTTACAGCCCCTTTTTGTGATATTCTTGAAAAGGATGTTATCATGGTGCTAAACTGGGAGTTTTGGGGTTCGCTTGGGTATTGAATAATCCAATTTCTATTCCTATTCCCACAATTGTCCAGGATCATTCCTCATTATGTCATTCAGGTGGTCAAAGTCAAGTATGAAATTGGTACATCAACTTCAACCTGAGCTAGTGTTGCATCATATTGCCACACATTCTATGTCAGTTCATGTCCCCTTTTACACGGGGAACCAGTGTTCAGCATCTGACCATGTTATTGTATTGCCATTTCCAGATGCAACATCATATTCCTTTTTTTTCCCGCAGTGTTGGAGGAGACATGTTTTAGTAATAAAAGAGACAACTTTCAAGGAAAAACTGCCTTCCTGAATTTTTGGTCCTCATGTCACACATTGGTACCCACATATAGAGAATGACCCATATCTAGTTTCAGAGTTGGTGTTACTCATGTTAAACCCATTTCCGTTGTCAGAAATTTATGAGTGCAATTTGATGAATTCAGTTCTATGTCAAGTCATGTTTCAAAAATTTGTCAGTCAGCATCATACTCATTGTATCGTTTTGGGAAAATTTGTAAGCTCTTAGATCGCACAAGCACAGAAAGATTAACTCATGCACTTGTTACATCGCACCTTGATTATTGTAATAGTTTACTCTATGGAATTGAGCAACAGCAACTGGCACGTCTTCAATTGATTCAAAACTCGGCAGCACGCATGGTTATACACGGAGTAGGAGGCACGAACACATCACACCCATATTGATTGACCTTCATTGGTTACCTGTCTCCGCAAGGATCGAATTCAAGTCTCTAGTCATAACTTACAATATTATAAATGGCACTGCCCCTCACTATCTTGGCTCTCTGATCAGTCGCCAGGCTCTTCCAGAGCCCCTGCAGATTGCCAATCGCACACGACAGAGGAACAGACAGCTGCTTTGAGATTGTTCTTTTGATGTAAAGCTCTATATAAGAATAAATTATTATATATTTTTTTAACAGGCAATTGGCAGCTGCATCTGTCCATCATCCGAAGAATACTTCCGTGGATGTTTGCATATGACAGACCAAACTATTCAAGGTACTTATCAGCATATTATCTTGAAATGTGTGATTTGCAGACCACACATCCTATGAAATATGATGCTTATTTGTCTAGTGGAGAATTTGCAGTTTAGCGACAACAAGGACATGGATTTGCTCAGGTAGAGTGTGATATATGCATTGAGCAAACTGTCAACAGAGATGCTAAGACAAAAGGAGGACTGGTCGGGTTTACAACAAACCATGGGGCTGTACTGCGTTGACTGCTTACTCAACATCAGTGCTCAGCCATTACAAATGAATGCAAGGACAGCAAAGAAGGGCAAAGCAAGAATTACAAAAGATCTTGACCAGAGCAGAATTGAGCGTGACGAGAAGGGTGTGGAAGCAATTGTGAGCAGTATGGTTAACCCATTTGATGTGGAGGGTGACAATCTTTTACATCTTTCGTCTGGTGTTGTTGCTTCTGACAAGGTGAAGCATGATTTGATGCAAGCAGAAGAAATTGGTGTCACTAAGTTTACAGCATTCTGTAGAGGCAACCTTCAAAAAGAAAGCACAAGCTTTTATGACCCAGTCAAGCGTTGCAATCTTGCAACATTTGAAGCTGTCAAAAAGAAGACGATGACAAAAGTTAAAGGAAAAACAGTGACTTTGAAGGCTGACAGAAAGCTTCTCGCGAGGTTAGTTTTCGTTGCAAAAGTATGGAACATTGACATCCAGAACCTAATGACTTACTGTCTTGGTCCATTGCCACTACCATTTGCTACAGAACAAGGAGCCTTGGTGAAAACTAACAAGGCAACACTCCTGCATTGCTTAGAGTCTGCTGCAGAAAAGACAGTGATTGTTAAGGACATACCAGCAGGTACCAGCAAGTATTTGGATCATTGATGGGATGGCCATGCTCCAGATGTTACATTCAGCTTCTGCACCTGCAACCTTCTATCTTTTAGCTGAGTCTCTTTTGCAGAAGTTAGTCAGGCAGGCTGAAAGGTCAGGTTCAACAGAGCTTCATTTTTTAACTGATACCATGGAGCTATAACTCCATGCTGATACATACCCAGAAATAAGTATAAAGAATGCTGAACGAGATCGCCGTGCTACCACTGGAATCCAAGTCATCAAAATTCAATCTAATAATTCAAACCAGAAGTGACCAACCCAGTGGAAAAAGGTTTTAAGAGCAAGTGAGAACAAGGTAACATTTGTTGAATAATTGTTTCATGCATGGCAAAGGTGTCCAGTAGAGGCTTACAAAGGTGTTACAAATATTTATTGCACATGGTAAAGACTGTGATGCCCTTAAGGCTGACTGCGGAGTGGTGAAAGCAGATCTCATACCAGAGCTTCATTGCAGTCACGAAGAAGCTGATACCAGACTACTTCTACACGCAAACTATGCCCAGAAAAATTTGCAATCAGTGCAATCCCCAACAGATCAACAAGCAGTTATCATAAAAAGTATGGACACTGACGTGCTCATTATCAGCTTGGGTTGTTCACAAAACTTTACTGCACCACTATTCTTACACACTGGCCGTGGTGACAAAGTTCGCACTCTTGACATCAAGTCTCTTTGTAGTCAACTTGGCATGGATGTTGAATCTGCACTTGTTGGGTTCCATCCATTTACTGGTTGTGATTCTGTCAGTGGATTTTTTGGAAAAGGCAAGACTCGACCATTCAAGTTGATGGTCAAAAATCAACAGTCTATACAATTATTCCAACAGCTTGGTGTATCTCTTCCTCCATCAGATCAGCTTATTTCAAATTTGGACAAATTTGTATGCTATATGTATGGCCAACAGAAAGGAAGAGATGTGAATGCCGCCCGATATAGGATGTTCCGCCTCGGTACTTTTGCTGAAGAGTCACTTCCTCCAAATAAAGACTCCCTTATTAAGCATATCATGTGTGCAAATTATCAGGCACATATATTTCGTCGATGCTTAGAACAGATCCCAGAGATACCCTCTCCAGCTGGAATGGGATGGCAAGTAGAAGAAATAGACGGAGTAAAAAACATTCAGATTGATTGGTGCAGTCTTCCAGCAGCTCCAGATGATATTCTTGAACTCACCAATTGTAGCTGTAAGAAAGGCAACTGCAAACTTAAGCCAAACTCAGATGTTCAACTTCCAGCGCAAGTAACCCGATGCAGTGAAATTGGGATGATGTGCATGGAACTTTGCAAATGCTCGGGTTTTCAAAACTGCCACAATGAGGAGGAAAGACCAGATTCTGATGATGAGGACTACAGTATTTGATGTTAAAAGTTACCTCGTTTTCTGGACAGTATCTAGATATATTCTTTTAGCATGTCCCAAATTGATAAAGGGATTTCTTGTTTCTGATAATTTACCTGGATATAAGGGTTTAACAGGTTTTTATCACTACGCTCGTAACTGGGTCGCCGATAGCGTAGGGGTGATTGGGCCTACAAAGCTTTTCTTTGTTGCTTCCATCACCGTGTCTAACGTAGAAAAGACCTGCCGAAAGTTATGATGGAAACCAAGCCAAATTTCTCAATGTAGTGTAAGAGTTTTGTGTCGCCGTTATAAGGGTTTGGTGTAGGTTCTGCTCTACCTTGGGTGTCTACCAACCATGATGCTTGCCAATTGCTGATGTCAAAGAATAAATTGAGTCAACCGCAGCTACTGGTGTCTTCTGTCATTCATTTGACTGTTCACTCCTTCGCTATAACCCTTTCGGGTCCATTTCATTGGTGTCAGAAGTGGGATACGGAAGCTACCATAGTAAGATGTTGTGATCATCAGCTGACTTCGATAACCAGAGACAGCACAGAAAACAGCCTTTAGGCTACTAGATATGTACCGGTATTTGGTTAACTTATAAGTGATGTTAGGGCCTTATTTTGTGTAAGTCTAAGTAGTGGATGTAAGTAGATACGTTTAGGCCGTCCTTTGTAAAGCATAAGGTAAGTGAGAAGGGCAAGTGGTGCAGGCATCATGACAGACCCAGATCCCAACGCTGTGAATATGGCCCTGCTGACCCAGCTGTTAAAAGGAGCGATGGGATTTCAAGGAATTCCAGTGAGTCGTCTTCCGAAACTTAAAGGACCACCATATGGAGCTGGAGATCTTTCCTTCCTTGAATGATTAGAAGAGTTTGAGGGGATCATCGCGCAGTATGAGCTGGAGGACAAAGCTAAAGCACGTGCTCTGATAAATCATCTGAGTGGTCCAGCCAAGGAAGAGATAGCATGTTTGGGAGAGAGCAAGAGATCAAAGTTTGACGAAGCTGTGTCATCACTGAATCTTTGTTTTGGCACATACGAAACAGTCCAAAGCTTGAGTAGCCTTTTCCATAATCGCAGACAACAAGAGAGTGAGAATTTGTCGGATTTTAGTAGGTCGCTCAACTGTACACGAAAATGGAGATGTCTGCGTTATCAGAGGAGGAGAGCAAAGCCCTTAAGCAGCTCTGTGACAAGTCTCTTAGAGAACAGTTCATTCGTGGAGCCAGTGAGACATAGGTGCGTAGGGAGCTGAGACGAATTGATATATCTCCAAATGTAATGTAGTAAAGTGAAATTTTGTTGTATGCACCCGTTGAGTATTTACATGTATTACGTAATATACTGTATTGTAGCGATAGTTGTTTGCACGTGTGTATTCTTCAGTTCTGTATACGTCGTTTTAATGGCAGCATCGTCCCTGCAGAGCTCCGGGGTTCGCCTCGTTATCCTTTTCGTAATTTGTTAATTTCATTTAATCTTGGGTCGTAAATAGCCCAGATTTACATATATCTTTACTATCTGGAGTCCGTGAGGAGATGTCACCCTTCTTAGAGGCAGGATGCCTCAGGTTTTGGATGGTTCGGCTTTTGGCTCGAAGCCACTGGTTTCCAAGATGGCGGACCTATCACATATATAGCGAGCTAGCGTTGATGGAGTCTCGATGTCCGCGAGCATAGAGAGTTATTGTCATCCGCGAGCGAGTTGACTTTAGTACAGTAAGAGATTAAGCCGTAATTATTGTTTCATATGCCGTACGTACCCTTATTGTTAATTTAATTGAATTGTAGTTTTATTGTTGCCCATTTGGCTAGGTTGTACTTGGACCTTGGTCCTACGGATTCGTAGGGTGGCTTTATCGTGAAGCACATGTATAGTATTGCGTACTTTTATACTGTAGTGTTACAGTACCGGTTAGGTTGGGTTTTAGTTTACAGTAAGTGTATTTTAGTGTAACTGTATTTTAGTATTGTACAGCTCGCAGTGTAAAGAGCGTATTCGTATTTTGTATTTTGAACATAATTGTTACTGTTGTTACTAAAGAGTTGTCTCAGAGCTTGTCCTTTAATCTTAGCCTTTCTGGACAGCTATAGAGTGATAAGTCTCTTGAGAGTTTGTGGGTTCAGGAGGTGAAAATTCCTGCTGTCTAGGAACAGTTTAGGTGAAAAGGCCTATAATGTGTTGCAGCTGGCATGTGTTGCCCTGACCATTACGAAGGTGCCAAAAGTCCTGGCCTGTTGGCAAACATATTGTATTATTTATGCAGATTATTTCATAATGTTCATTTTACATTGTACTTTATACACTTTATACATTTTTATACAGTATTGTACGAGTGCTATGTCGTATTGCGGGTATTGATTCTTTAATTGTATTTGTTATTAATATGTCACAGATTGAGCATACAGTAGGTTCTGTGCAGTTTTCAGTATAGCTTTTCCCCCGAGTTAGGATAGATTTTAAATGAGATAGTAAAGAGTTTATTGAGCCATTTAAGATTATTAAGCCATTTGTTCATATGTTTATTTTCATTATCATATTGTAGAGTTTTTAATAAAAGTCAGCCGTTGTTTCAACGCAAGAACACTCTTGCATCCTCATTGATAACTTGTGAGTTCGAAGCGAAGGAAACTAAATCCGGTAATTTCCCCCGCCATCCGCGGTTCGCTTCAGTAACTTCGTTTGAAGAGATGAGGAAGGAGGCTATCTTGCTATTTCAAGAAAGCGAGATGCAGCCGAGACGGTCCCGGATCCGAGAGGTATGTGTCGAGGCCCCTGTTGCGGTAGCTGAAGTCAAAGAGGATGAAGCCTATTCTACCCTGTTTGGAGAATCAATGCGGATTAAGTGATGAGGTCAAGAGTCTGAAGGAGCAGTTAACATCCCTCCAGAACACAATGCAGCAATTCATCAACTCGGCCCCACCACCTGCCAACATAGGTCAACGTTGGAACCCAACGTGCTATTCTTGCCAGCGTAGAGGGCATATTGCTCGGAACTGCCCTCCCGGCGAATCAAAGGAATGAGCAACAGATGTCACCAGGTCATCATCCCCAAACATCACCAAGAAGTAATCATCCGGGAAACCAATAGTCTCTGCTGTTACGGGCAAAACAGTAGAGTCTTTGGCAACGAATCGACAGCCCATAGCAGTAAGAGTAGGAGAAGTAAACGAGAGACATAGAGAAGATGCAGAGGTTAGAGTGGTGCTGGAGAGACTGATATCTTCAAGTCCAACTGTCATTGCAGAGATTGAGGGGGTAGAGGTAGGCTGCGTCCTAGACACAGGAGCGGAGGCGTCTCTGATACCAGCTGGTGGTTTACAGGGAGGTACTTTTCAGTTTGATGAATCTACCGACAGTACTGTCCATGAACAAATGGGTTTACGTACACATTACATAGACAGTAATGGGGAACTTAATGTGAGGTTCCTGAAAATGATTGATTGGTTAAAGGAGAGACCTACATTGGATGCTACAACAGTAGCAAGTATTGTTACAAAGTACAGAGAAGAGAATGATCTCAAGTCTTACAACATCTCAAGAGTTCCATTCCTGGGACAGAAGACTGTGTCATCCAAGTTAACTTTAGTGAAAACTATACCAACAAGCCAAAAAAATGAGATTCAGAGTGCTTATTTTGGCCGTCAAAGTTTCGCCATATACACTGTTTGTGTGTGGTACAGTGAAGGAGAGGAGGCAAAATGCAAGAGTTTTAGCATTATCAGTGATAACATGTTTAATGACAAGCATGCAGCACTCCATTTCAACTAGCTTATTATCCAAAATGTGTGTAAAATTAACCCAAATGTGAAGGCAATGCACTTCTGGTCAGATAGTTGTGCAGCCCAATATAAAAGTAAGTGTTGCTTTTATCTCCAAAGGATTAACCATAACATGGAGTTATCCCACCATGGCAAAGGGCCTGTGGATGGTATTGGTTGTACAAACAAGTCTGTTGTTTACAGTGACATAAAGGCAGGGAAGATATTCATAGCAAATGCTCAGCAGTTTGCAGAGTATGCAAATGCCAGGGTCGGTACAATTGAAACAATTTTGTTCCAAAGAGTGGTGTTATCAAGGCATTTCATAGAACTCCCTGACAAAGTACAGGAATTACCAGGTACACAAAGAGTTTGCTTAGTGCAGCGTACAGTCTGCAATGGTTTCTGTAAAGCTAACGTTTCTCAATAATAGCCAATTTAGTGTGGCATATGACGACGATAGATGAGTTACAGTAAAGAACAACTGGAGCGACTGACAGTATATCCCTGGGTGAATAGCAACAAGGCACAGTCTACGTTCTGCCAAAGGAGAAGAAAGTTAGAGCTCTTACGGGTGTCCCAACAGAGTCTGTTTGCTAACTTTAAGGAAGATGTAGAGGCTGCAATACGCTTAAGGAAATTGACGGGAGAAAGTGCAGCTAACTTTGTTCTAGCACACATTGAGGGAGCAGCTCAACAGGAGCTGAAGCATCGGGATGAAAGCTGTAAAAAGGATGCAACAAAGATAATGAGAGTCCTTACGGAAACCTTTGGAGAGAGGATAACCCTAAGTAACGTGATGCGTGACATCTGCACACGTGTGCAGAAAGAAGATGAGACCATAGCGGACTTCGCCTACTCTTTAATGTCCTTAAGTGACAAACGCACTGGAATCTCTGGTGCACCAAATGCCAAAGACACGATAAGAGAACAATTTCAGGACGGCCTGAAAGATACAGCTCTGCAGAGGGAAATTAAATGTATGCTTCAGAAAAAGCCCTCGGTTACGTTTACAGAGTTGAGGGACTGGGCAATTGAAATGGAACTGGAGGATTCTGTACACAAAAGACGCCCAGGACGACGGACAGCTGCTGTTTCGTCGACAGAAGCAGAATTTGTTGGGGCCCTGGAAACTTTGTCCACTGCCTTGCTGAACCAGACGGAAGTGCTGCAAGGAATTAAAGTTCAGCAGGCTCAACTTGCCGCCCGCATGGACAATTTGGAGCAGGCCCAGTCTGGAGGAAGACGTCCTCAGACCACCAGAGGAAGATCAACGGTCCAGGGAAACTAAGTTCACCCAGCTCCGCGAGCCAGGAACTGGGTGTGGATGGAGTAGAGGTTGGTGGCTCATCACCTGATTTTGACAACGTTGTAGGGACTTGAAAGAAGAGCATGAACTTCAACAGATCAAAACAATGAAGTGGGGAAAGGTGCTCCGCACAATTGATTGCTCTAACTACAAAACCATTGTAGCTGTAGTTGACTTACTCCTCTCACTACCAGCTACATCTGCTGAATGTGAGAGGGGCTTCAGCTACATGAAACATGTCAAAACAGACTGGCGAAGCAGACTAAAAGATGTAATGCTCACAAGTCTCCTCCGCATATTCATAGACGGCCCTGAAATCACAGACTATGACCCCAATGCTGCCATTGATCTGTGGTTGAAGGGTGCGTTGAAGACCAGACGACCATGGCATAAGCCATACAAGCCATTTACACCATGGCAGAGGTCTACTCAAGACAGCACGGCCATTAGTGAGGATGCCTCTGATTCTGAAGATGATTCTGAAGATGATTAAGTACAGCTCGGCCCTTTTTCAAATTTTACAACCTGCGTCCTGGGTTACCTGCCTTCTTGCCTCAGTACACAAAACACTTTATATGATTATCAATAAACCAACAGAAGACTCAACATATAATTTTGTTATGTTATTTTTTCTCTTGTTATAGTTTCAAAGGAATAGTGGAAAATGAGACGGAATAGTGTATTTCAAATCCACTATTCCGCTGGAATAGTGGTAAATATTCTAAATTTCGACCCCTGATGTTAGTAGGCCTGAACGTCTTGCGTGAATTAAGTCCAGAAACCCTTGTTAAGTACTTAGGTGTGGAAAGTAGTAAGGTGAAGACAGGGCTGAGTGGCAAGGCTACACAAGGTTTAGTGAGAGTTGCCGGTTCTGAGGAAGTTAAGGTACCTGCTCAATGTTTATCAATTCTAGACATGACATTTCCACCTGTTTTTGCAGGAAAAGAGGTTATTGTTGAACCTATTGCTCAGTTGCCTAAAGGTATTTTTGTTGTGTCTGTCCTTACGCTAGTGTCTAAAGGTCAATTGCGTTTGCAGGTCATGAAATTGGGTAAGGAAGATGTTTGGATTAAACCACGTACACCGTTAGGAGTTCTTCAGTTTGTTCTTACTGTGGGTCACAAAAAAATGTCAGAAACGGCGTTAAAACCAATGAAATAAATTGTAACTGCTATACTACATCAGTCCGATTTTTAATTTGTAAGAGCGGAATGTGATTGGAACGCTATGGCAATTTTAAAATTGTGAAAATTCTTGTCATATTGACACTGAAATATCCAAAACAGATGAACATATAGTCTAGGCCCCAAATTGAGAGTATCAATGGCATTACCATTACCACTGTATGTACTATCGATAGGAACTTTCATGTTTGAAACAACTAGCCTACGGTAGCACTGTCACTGTGTTAGGGTCTAAAGTAATAGGCCTACTCTAGGTGAAAAAGACAAAACTTAGCCTAGTAGTAGTGGAACGGAGATCTATATTTTATATATATTTTATATACTGTATTCTGTAACCTATTTTCACTAATAACTTGTTTGCCTCATATCATGGATAAACCTTTGTGGAGTCTTTTTGTCACAGATTAGGTTTGTGTATGAGAATATTGAAGCTCCATCTGTGTCTTAGCACATTAATCTTAAGACTTGTCAGTGACTTATCAAGAAAGCAGTCCTTGCCCATCCACAACATGTGCCTCTACTCTGTTACCGAAAATATATTCTAAGATAATCACACTCAAAGTTATTCTCCTTTACAGGTTCCAGGTGGGGTCCTATGTAGCTATCAAGTTTACTACTGGCAAGAAGAACTTTGTCTACTTGGTGAGTATGGTTGAGACAATATTTGCCTGATGTACACAAAATTCTCCATTTTGGCAGCTAAATTATGCTTCATAATGTGGAGATCAATCCTGAAAGTAATATGCGCGTCTTATCTTCTTATTCCAGGTTCAAGGCATCGCTAACAGCCAAGTTGGACTGAAATTCTTGCAACGGCGAAAGAGTGGGTCCTTCCAGTCTACCAATGAACTTTGCCACCTTCATCCATTGTCGGACATTTGCGGAGTAATGTCTTCACCATCAGTGTCTCTGGAGCAAAGGGCATTTGTGTATGGATTTTGCCACAATGAACTGGATCAGGTTTCACTTGATAACAATTGTTCAATCAAGTAACTTTGAAGGCCTTCATTTTGAACATTTCTTCTTTCTTGTCAAAGCTTGACCTTGTTAAATATTGGATTCACCTTTTCTAGGTTTATTCTTGTGAAATGGTTTGAGATTTGAATAAATTAGAGACACCTTGTCAGATTGTTTTTGGATTCACCTTTTCTATTTTTTTTTGGGGGGGGGGAATGTTTGAGATTTGAATAAATGTGAGGCACCTTATCAGATTGTTTACTATGCCAGTCATACAGTTTTCTGAACTATTGGACACAGTGCATGAATAATTGACTTTTAAAAAATTCAGATTTGATAAAATTATTTGTTCATCTGTAAATCATTAACTGTTGTTCATTATTGGGGACACTAAATTTTGGTGTCCACGTTATGCTTAAGTTTTTTCCTACTTCCATACAACTCGCGGTATTATAACTTGCACTACAGAAAATCTTGGGTGTGTAGGTGGTCCTTTGTGGTTTTAATATGTAGGTATGATTGATTGTGTTATAGTAGGGACTGTTCATTCCACTCTGTTGAGTTTATTGTGTTGTAATAAAAACGGTTTTAAAAAAAGCACTTTCTGCTTTCGGAAAATAGCATGTTGTCATTTTTTGTTTGCAATTTTCTGTTGAATGAAACTCATTTCTCCTTAAAGCTTTTTTATTGTTGAAAGTCATCTAAAACCAAGTGCAAAACAGATAACAGAGGCAGTGTAACCTATAGGCATGTCACTTTCCCCCTGTTGACAGGTTCAGATTTTGGTGTCCCTGTTATGTTGGTTTTTTCGTCATATTGATTTGCATTACTATTGTTAACCTGTAGGTGCACTTTTTTTTTTACTTCTTCACTGTTATTTTTTAAAACCCACATAATAACTCTATCAAAAAGTAAAATTTCATCTTAATTGAAGGATATTGAAATTTTGGATCCACGTCACACTATTGGACCCCAGGTTTATAGAAATACCCATATTCATTAGTTATCAGCCTCAGTAGAATCCTGTTTCAATGCTTATTCACAAACATTGGTAAGATTAATAGAACAACTTTCATAATTCAAATACTTCAGCTTCTAACCAGACTTCCCACATGTCAGCAAATATTGACTAATAATGGCCAAGACTTAAGACACATGGAGGTAGCCTAAGATGAATTTACTATCATCATATTGTGAATAAAAATGCTTCCAATTATTGAAAGACACATTCCGAAGTTAAAAACTATATATGAACAGTAGCCTAACACAAGAGTTCATTGCTTATACTGATTAATTGTAATTAACAGTTTAATGAAAGGGAACCATTGTTACCAGTAATTGAAATGTCAAGAACAAAGGTGATCAAGCTCTGACCTATGGAGTCATATCGATGAATGATAACTGAAAGATGTTTTAGGTAGAGCAATTTCACAATTTGAATTTGGTTTAATGATAGACCCATTTTGTCATGAGTGAAAGAATGAATGTGAACAAACAACCCATGATTTTAACCGAATGGCTATACTTGGAGAGCAAAACACTGCTTAAAGCCTCACTATGCATTCTATTATAAGTATGCACATACAGATTTAGGACTAGTGCTCACGTAACAAATCAAGCTTGTTTCCATTTTGACTTGTTTACAAATAAAACAGTCATTGCTCCTTCAATCAAAGGGGAGTCATTTAGTGTGATAAAGTATCATGGTTACATATTGTAGGTAACCTGTCATAACAGACAGAGATTGCTGATGTCATCATGATAGGCATCAGTTTGTGTGTGTTTACAATGGAAATGCTTTATTCAGCTGTAAAAGCAGAGTGTACTTAAATAGAACTGTCTCTAATCTTGGTAAAGATTCCATCTGAGCTCTGAATTAGGGAGGACTTGTACCTAAATTACGAAGTGAATATTGTTAAGATAGCACCTCGTCAGTTTCAGCCTTCCCATAATTCCTCACGTTTCCTTCTTCATCTCTCTGCTGTCTGTTAGTTTTTTCCATTGGTATATCACCTTTCCCTGCAGAATGTTTTTAACGAGTTCCGGCCAAGATGGCTGCTCCTGGTCTCTTTGGTAGACTTCTCTGGTCAAACTGACTGCTCTTGTCAAGGACATCAATTGCAACTGTTTGAGAAGTGAACATTAACAAAGTTTGATCATTAATGACAAGAAAACAGTATGTAAAGGGATGTAACAGGTAATAATTTGGCATTCAAATTGTGTGTTTCATTGGTTAACACTACCACTAGTCTTGTCTTTTCATTGGTTAGCACTACCACTAGTCTTGTGTTCATTGGTTAAAACACTACCACTAGTCATGTGTTCATTGGTTAACACTACCACTAGTCTTGTGTTCATTGGTTAACACTACCACTAGTCTTGTGTTTCATTGGTCAACACTTCCACTAGTCTTGTGTTTCATTGGTTAACACTAGAACTAGTCTTGTGTTTCATGGGTTAACACTACCACCAGTCTAGTGTCTCATTGGTCAACATTACCACTAGTCTTGTGTTCATTGGTTAACACTACCACTAGTCTTGTGTTTCATTGGTCAACACTACCACTATAATGTTTGAAATTTTAGCCATTACTCCCAATATGAAAAGAAATTGGTCAAACTAGGAATTACTTTTAATTTCTTCACCAAACAATCAAATAAATAGGAGTGTTCAATTATTACATTTTACTGCAAAAATGTCAAAGTTGTGGATTTCTTATTATGAAATGGAACATAGTAATCCAAGGAAACAAACATGGTTTTTTATAGGGATTTATTGACAAAAGTATCATAAATTGACAAAAGATCTAAGCTAAAGGTTGTTATCAACTGCTCCACTATCATCTTGTGTGTTTACATAGCTGAGCCTTACCTGTAACTCAAGGCAAACAACACTGTCCTGATTCCCTCTCAACTTGATGAAAGAAAGTTGGTCTCTTAGGACTGGCCTCCCTAGCAACCATTTCACAGCAGTGTACCATGGGAAGGTACTAAGATGGTGAATGACCAATGCTATGATACCTCGAATCACCAGGACAACCATCTGCAACTGTGAGAAGAGATGAAAATCTTAAGCCAAAAGCATAGCCAGGCCCTTATAAATTATTCTGAGCAAACCCTGTAACACTGACAAATAACTTATAACTCCTCTATAGATGTAACCAATTGACAAAAAGAACAATGTACCAACCATTCTTAGACAGAAATATAACTATGATCCGAATATTACAAAAGAAATTTGACAAAAGGTATAACTTCTCCATCTGTCAGTATACTAGTATATTAGAATTGGTTTGCCATGCCATGAGAACATTTGATATCGGTCAGACTTGTATTGAGTCTGAACTAATATTTCACAGTATACTAATGTATTAGAATTGATTTTAGATGCCATGAGAACATTTGATATCGGTCAGACTTGTATTGAGTCTGTACTCGAATTTCTAGCATAGTTACTTGAAATCATCCTCTCCCTGATTGAATTTGTACCCATACTATTACTTTGAGCATTTTGGAATCAAGTACAGTTACTTGGGCAAGATTATTTACTGGTGCTTTTGTACGGAGAGCCAAACGTTCCATAAATGTCGAAAAAGAAAGTGAAGTGTCCAATTCGATATCAACATGTTACAATTCGATATCAGCATGTTACAATTCCATATTGACATGTCGAAACAAAAAAAAGTATGTCATTGCGTCTATCAACATGTCAAATTCAACATCAGCATGTCGAAAACTTGTAACAGCATGCCACTACTACATTGGTCATGTCAACATTGCTTGCTAGATACA
>JAIPMN010031912.1:0-12070 GCA_020650975.1 Apostichopus californicus
CTTTTGGGGGACTATAATAGCTAATAACGTGGAGAGGTTTATTATCACTTTCGATTACGATTTCAATTAATTGATTATTTGTATGGGTTGGGTTAGAGAGGAGAGTGGCGTTGAGATTATTTTTTACAGCTATAAGTACTCCTCCTTTAGAGCGGGAGATATCGTTTCTAAAAGTTTGGTAACCTGGGATGTTCAGATGGGATTTTGAATTTAGTTTAGTTTCATTTAGCGAAATGACATCCGGGGAGTGGTTGGTAATTAAACTTAGTAAGAGACTCAGTTTTGGAAGGATACTGTTTATGTTTAGGGTTATTTGTCATTTTGGTGATTGGGGAGGGCTAAATATTGAAGGTTGATGGAGACGTTCCAAAATTAAAGTTTTTGGGATATTTAAGTTGAGGTGTTTTAATGCTAATACGGTGGAATAGCTGACAAGGAGTAGCATGAATTGAAACTATTTTATAAAGAAGATGGTCGGCATGGTTGTAAAGGCTAAGCGACTTACTGATTTCTGCTGAATTGAGCAGAAGTTTTAGAAATTCGGATTATTTTAATCCGCGTCGGATAATTTTAATCCGATTCCGCCGTAATTGTGAAGGAATTGTTTTGGTTTATCTGGGACGGCAAATCGTTTCTGATGTTTAAACCGAATGGTGCCGTGGTCTTTAGGTTTAGTTCCCAGAAATTTTCTTTTCCTTTCCTAGATTTATCTGTCCAAGAATCGTTCTGGTCAATGGCAATAACACGCAAATTCCCAATTGAATGATTTTGGAGATTGAAGTGATTTGCAACAGGTTGGTTGATCTTTTTTGTTTTGATCGCCGATGTATGTTGTGTCATTCTCATTCTAAGAGTGTTTTTTGACTCTCCAATGTATTGTAAGTTACAAATATTGCAGTAGATGAGGTAAATGACATTTTTGGATAGGCAGTTAATTTTGTGCCGAATTTGGTACGTGCGTTTGGTTTGGTTGCTCTGAAAGGCCCCGGTCGAATCGACAAGTAAGCACGTTTTGCAATTTTGTGTACAGGGCGATGATCCTGTAGTTTCTGTTTTGCTATCCCCTAATGGGGTGTCATCCCGAAAGGATGCCCGAACTAAGATATCCCGATATCCCGATATCCCGTATATATATATATATATTTGTAATACCTTAATTGGAGTTAGCGTCAAGAAATGTATACCAAAGTGCCATCTTACCTTTTGATTATATCCAACGATAACCTGATTTGATTTCGTCGTCTATTGTTCCTTCCAGGCTAATGGGCATTTTACGCCGACAGGCTGTGATTTAACTTTATAAGTCCCGGTACTGTGTACTCTGCACTTTGATATTGCACTCAACATGCCGTTAATACCCCTGAAAAGATTATTAATCTTTGCGGTAATGGTTACTTAGTTTCTATCAAGTAGTGATGATAATCTTTCATGAACTTGAGAGATGTTGTTCTGCGTCGAATAAACTTTGGTTATTAAATAAGATCCATAGATATTGCCAAACGTGTTCAGTTTAGGCGACAAATCTAGATCAAATTTGAAAGAATGTTTGCTGCCACCACAAATCCAGTTTACGTCACCGACACATGTAGCTGTCTATATTAACACTCCCTACTTGCTGGGAAAGTCTTTGAAGAGTCCGCCACTCCAGTAATGTTGTTTTGGAAACTGATTGTAACAATGAACATGATATGAGTGGGTAAGCAGAGGGATATGGGGGGGGGGGCATATTAATGACCTTTACCTGCACCCAGATGGCCTCGCGCCCCATGAGACTCTTTTATTAGACTAAATCATGTTGAATGCTCATACCGTAGCAAAAGACGGTTCATATAACCGGGGTCACCAACGTCCAGGGGGCCTCCAAGAGTTGGTTCCGACATTTTGAGCCAATTGATAATCGTGACTGCCAGTCATGTCGTTGCATGACAATTATATGAGCACCAATATGCATACGCCTTTGTCAGTTTAATAGCGCCTTTTCTCCAATGTTACATTTAGGAATTTGTGTTAAGCAGGGCCTTTTAAGCCAATTTTGTCAGACTATCTTCCAATTAAATGACTAACATTTAGTTACACTAGTCGTTTACATTGACAATCGAAACTGATTCTTTCCTGTATGTATTCTCAGTTTGATATCCACAATAGCGGAGAGGCATGGGTGCTGTACAGGAGGATGAGGTATACTATTGCAATATTTATTTGACGTAAGTGTAGCGTACACGAGCTGGTATTAATTCAGATCCCGCTGGTAAAGGTACAGGGGAAAATATACCATAGTCTGTCATTCCTTTTATTGGTTTACTATTTCAAAATTAATCCAGATTGAACTAAAAAAAGAGGAAAATCTTGTGCTATACAAATGTAGTTAAAATTGTGGAAATGATAGCACCATATTGCTTCTTATTTCCCTCAGTATCCCAAACAAAAACGTATCATCTGGTAGGAGTAACCCCTCCCCTTAGACCCCCCCTCAGGCAGGACAGCAGTAACATTTGTACAACACCGTCACCAAAATACTTCAAACTCTAGCAATGGGCCCGATGTCGAATCATTACGGTTTAGATGAAGTGGGGTTGAAAGGGCACCTGCTCTCTCATGAACAACAAGCACGCAACCAATTATATGTTGGCATACTTCTATAAGAGTTTATTTCGATCCGCCCGATTGTTCTCCCATCTCAGGAACAGTGCCAAAAAGCAGCCGCAGAAGAACATCTTTTTGCATCTAAGGACGTTTCAAAACTAAAAATTTCCAAAAAAACCCCTCCCCCATTTCAGTCACCACTTCCAGATCCGTCGGCAAATCAAATTCTCTACACCCTCCCCCCCAACAAAAAAACCTTCGCTACGCCCCTGCTCAGAATTGCCATATCCGGCAATCTGAGAGGCATTTTTTGCAACAATATTTCTTGTGCGCTACGCGCCAACCGAAGGTGGCGCTCCGCTAAGATAGTGTCACGGGAACTTTCGGGCACAAAAGTTTCTGCCCCCCCCAACTGAAATGGTCCCGTACGCCTATGCACTAAGCTAAACTTTGAGCCCAGCTCAAAATCTGAAATGTCATGGTGGCAAAAGTTGAATGTGCTGCGATAACCCAAGCCATCGGCTATCGTATGGTGGGTACCGTTTGACATGTCACTTGAAAACTTTTATCTATGCTATAGCGGCCTTCTAAAGTGACGAGTTTAGTGTGTAAGTCAATTGGAGCAATTAAATGTGGTGCGATACATGTTTTCACAACCAGGGTCCATGGGCAATTTTTATTCCCATTGTACCTGCAAACCTGTTTTATATTTAACAATATTCCTCAATTTCTGCATCACATACATTCGCAATATCGGACAATGCGTGCATTAATTGTCAGACATACAGAAACGAAGTACTGAAATGTAAAGAAACTATCACAGGAAAAGAAAATGTAATAGCTAACTTAATTTATTTTTATTTTCCTTCTCGTGGAACTTTGTACAAAAGGGATTCATTAATAATCAATAAATACATGAGGAAAACGCAAGTAAAAAGTATCTACTGCTGTAGAAAGTTAGAAACTGAATATAAAAAGAAAGAAATATTGTTAATTGTTCTGCAAAATTTACTTGGATGATAAATATCTTGACAATGGTTTTAGTGCCTCCATTTTAATCGACCAGAAAAGTGGCGTGTACAAAGGGGGCGTGGGGCAGGGGGGGGGGTGGGAGCAGGTGCATTCATTCGTGGAACTGTTGAGAATGTAAGTTTATCTATTTGTACAACCTTACTTAATCATAGACGTAATTTATGGTCTATGCCTTAGAAATGTCACACATTTTCTGGGGAGGACCACCAAACAGGCAAAACAATCTACATCTGATTCAACTTCAACAAACACAATACCTCAAATTCTTGATCCACCTATGACCCTTCTATTAAGGTACATTTCCCTACCTGAATCAATCCTCCTATGACCCTTCTATCAAGGTCCATTCCCCTACCTGAATCAATCCACCTATGACCCTTCTATTAAGGTCCAATTCCTTACTTAAATCAATCCACCTATGACCCTTCCATCAAGGTCCATTCCCCTACCTGAATCAATCCACCTATGACCCTTCTATTGAGGTCCATTTCCCTACCTGAATCAATCCACCTATGACCCTTCTATTAAGGTCCATTTCCTTACCTGAATCAATCCACCTATGACCCTTCTATCAAGGTCCATTTCCCTACCTGAATCAATCCACCTATGACCCTTCTATTGAGGTCCATTTCCCTACCTGAATCAATCCACCTATGACCCTTCTACTAAGGTCCATTTCCTTACCTGAATCAATGCACCTATGACCCTTCTATTAAGGTCCATTCCCCGACCTGAATCAATCCACCTATGACCCTTCTATTAAGGTCCATGCCCCTACCTGAATCAATCCACCTATGACCCTTCTATTAAGGTACATTTCCCTACCTGAATCAATCCACCTATAAACCTTCTATTAAGGTCCACTCCCCTACCTGAATCAATCCACCTTTGACCTTTCTATTAAGGTCCATTTCCCTACCTAAATCAATCCTCCTATGACCCTTCTATTAAGGTCCATTTCCCTACCTAAATCAATCCTCCTATGACATTTCTATTAAGGTCCATTTCCCTACCTGAATCAACCACCTATGACCCTTCTATTAAAGGTCCTATGCCCTACCTGAATTAATCCACCTATGACCCTTCTATCAAGGTCCATTCCCCTACCAGAATCAATGCACCTATGACCCTTCTATTATGGTCCATTTCCTTACCTGAATCAATCCTCCTATGACCCTTCTATCAAGGTCCATTTCCCTACCTGAATCAATCGAACTATGACCCTTCTATTAAGGTCCATTCCCCTACCTGAATCAATCCACCTATGACCCAACTATTAAGGTCCATTCCCTTACCTGAATCAACCCACCTATGACCATTCTATTAAGGTCCTATGCCCTACCTGAATTAATCCACCTATGACCCTTCTATCAAGGTCCATTCCCCTACCTGAATCAATGCACCTATGACCCTTCTATTATGGTCCATTTCCTTACCTGAATCAATCCTCCTATGACCCTTCTATCAAGGTCCATTTGCCTACCTGAATCAATCGAACTATGACCCTTCTATTAAGGTCCATTCCCCTACCTGAATCAATCCACCTATGACCCATCTATTAAGGTCCATTCTCCGACCTGAATCAATCCACCTATGACCCTTCTATTAAGGTCCATTCCCCTACCTGAATCAATCCACCTATGACCCATCTATTAAGGTCCATTCCCCGACCTGAATCAATTCACCTTTGACCTTTCTATTAAGGACACAATTTCGCAAGTAACATCGGTAAGACAGAAAGAAAACTACTATTCAAGAGAATAAACCTACCACAGGCTAGCCTCGAAAGTGATAGTAGTAATATAGGATGAACGGTCGTAAACAAAGAGAGAGATTTGATTGGCGCATGATCTGTTGGGCGGGACTTGCAAATATTGATTAAAGATTGTAGAATCTACAGACTCGTTAATAAATCTGGTGAATTTTATTCAGTTCAAAATTGTTAACGACAGATAACTCAATAAAAATAATGAATATTGATATGAAAATTGCATAGAAGGATGCCATCATCACTGAGCTTTCAGTGCAGTAAGTTGGAAAGGTCAAGTTTAAAGTTGGCAAACACCTAATGAGACTTTAAGTATTAAATACAAATAATATATGCATTGGATAAGTTTTGCAATGAATCCCGTTGTGCAATATATGTGATGTTTTCTAACCCATCCCTTATGATGGGTATGTACCCTTCTGCTTTCCTTGCATTGAATAATAAAATGATATATCAACATACATGGCTTTATTTTTGTTTGACATTTTTTTGTTATGACATATTTTATTTTCGCCGGTGCCTTTCAATCATAAGGTCCTGAGTTTGAGTCACTCCAAGATTAATGTATATCGTCCAGTTACAGAGTTGTTGACAATTGACAATTCATAATCATGGACGTTAAATATGAATCTAAGAGACTGACTTCAGTCAGCTTGCGACTTTGATAAGCCAATGATGGCTTCTTCGGGAGTTCCTGCTTGCAGGAGGATCTAACATACATACATACATACATTTTCAACTAATGACCCCCTCCCTCTCACTATGGGTTAACAATAAATCATATAAAATACATAGATGTTTTTGGCAATATTCAACTAATCACTTCACCTACTATGTATCAACACATACACACACAGACAAATAGGAGATCATGTGAACAGAAAGACATTCTTGACCACACTTGTACATCAACAAACTGCTCAGTTATCTGCATATCCTAATAAAATCTTGGTCAATCAGACCATGGTAATAGCTCCATGGTAATAGCTCCATGATCAGACTAAAACCACCTCCTAATTACTTTATCCTGAATGAACAATGCTCACATTTTACTTATTAAACAGTGGGATACCGATCAAACAGCCTACATGCATGAGGATACCAGGCCATAAAATTCTTGCTTATTTAATGGCTAAATATGCCAGTGGATTTTGCTGTTTGCCAGTAGAAAACAAAAGGCACAAGTTTGCATTTTCTGCCAAAGTAGGTGCAATATTATTCTATTAATTCATGTAATATGCAAAAGGGAATTGATTTTAGCCAGTAGATTTCTTTAAATGCATTGGCAACTTTTAGCAAGTAGAGGCAATGATAAATTATCAATCCCTAACCTATAGATCCATCATGAGAGCTTGTACTTATTCTAATGCTCAAAGTAAAATCAAATTCGAGAAATATTGACATATTCTCAACTAAGAAGGTCACAATAATTATGCAACATGAACTTTGATTGGCAATAATTAAAAAATTTCCAGTTTTTTGTTGTTGTACTGTAGGAGTTTTGGCAAGGACTGAAGTGGGTAAGCAATTCATACACTTAATTGAATGTTGGAGGGGAGAGTTGGTTTACATCTGTTTGTTTATTACACTGTGACATTAAACCCAATTCTTGCACAGTAAATATTGTCTTTACAGAATATGAATTCTTAGATCCATCCATTCCATCGCTGAAGTCTTATGTTACAGCAGACAACTATTGGCAGTTGTGGAACAGCCATGTCATAAAAGAACTCTTTGCAAATGAGGCCATAAGAAATAATCAGGGACTCTAAACCAATGACCAAAATCTTTCAGAAATTAACACTCCTCATCTTACTCAAGTGGTAAATGATAATGAGGCCTACTAAAGCTTTCTTGTCAACAAGCAGAGCCTCCGTTGGTTAAGTTCAAACTTGCTGGAACTTCTTGACCTGTTGAAATGAAAGAAAGGATGTATGAAGTCCACTTTACCTTTAATATTGAAAGCACTGTACGTTTTACTTATTCTAATACATTGCTCAAAGGTTGGTTTATGGGTTATAAGAAATATTACAGTGGTCAGAACCTTCACTATTTATTTTTTGCAAAAATATAGTTTACCATTTTTTCCTTCTTTGTTGAGATAACTTTATAATGTTAAAGGGTGTGAAGACTTTTTTGCAAAAATATAGTTTACCATTTTTTCCTTCTTTGTTGAGATAACTTTATAATGTTAAAGGGTGTGAAGACTCGCGCAAAAAGATACGTCTAATGCCGGTAATCTGACCTAGTTTCGAATGAGGTGTAACAGAAGTGTTAGACACCACCATTGATCCCAGAAAATACGCACACAGCTTGCTACCTTCGGTAATTAGACACTACAGCAATGGACATCTCAGGTCCAGCTAAAGATAACAAGGTATCACATTTCATTACTGTTTGCATTTTGTAGTGACACAAACAAAATGTCACTTGCAAGCAACAGAAAGTTAACTTTTTCAGATGGCCGCACACGGTTTGGGGTGAGTCTTCAATGCCTTTAATCCAACAATTCAGCTTAGAGTTCATTTCACATTATGATATCAAAATGCAGATTTGCTAATGGTGAATTTCATTTTATAAAGCTGAAATTGAAGATTCCTTCAACTGAATTAGGCCACTTCTTCCCTGTTCATGGCAGAGGGTTGTCGGGAAACTGCCAGGTATGTCCATCAAAATGAAGGAGTAGCTACAGTAAGTTCAACCCAATGGAACCACTTTTTCCAACAAATATGTCAAGAGTTGGACCCTTTATGTACTTCATGATGTAAAAGAACATGTGATACTGTATATCTTCAAATGTTGCCTCATCAGTTCAATGACTAATTAATGATTACAGGTGTAGCAATATGAAATAACAACCTTTTCATTTCACTAGCTTTAATAATAAATATTTGAAATATACCATCTGGTTTTCTTCATGGTATGGTTTTCTTCTGTCAATTCTGTACCACCTTCACCTTGGGTAACTCCATCGACATCACCTGGAGAATGTTCATCCTCTCTGGTATTTGGACATATCGAATATTTTTCCCGTTGACGAAAAATTGTTCGAAGAAATTTTTGTTTCCATAAGGATCTGTAAAGTGTACATCTCTCATAGTGATGTTCATAAAGCCATCTACAATTTCAATACAACCTGTCATGGAAGATTCATTTCGTAACTCAACTGTTGTCGTTTTGCCTGTTAACCCCTGCAAAAGACACACAAGCGAATTCCTTGACTTAAACTTTTCCCTTTTCGACATATCCATACTGCTAGGAATAAGTACCAAAAGAGTACAAGTGAATTTTAGCTGTAAACGTTTGAATCTTCTTTTCGCGAGACAACACTCACCAAATCCGGCATGCATTAACGCCTGTGGACCTAATACGCGAAACTCCTTACTTGTAATGAAACACCGTGTACAATGTAGTTATACTAATGCTAACTTCGGAAAACGGGAAACCGACTACGGCAAGTCGCAATGTTTACAACTTTATCCATGTGGCCATGGTAAAGATTGTATTATATGACATCGACCGAATCATTTATCAGGTGGTTGTTGTGGTATTATGAAGGCGAAAAAAGGTTTCTGTCACTGTCAGGATAAGTAAGTCATCGGACAACGGCGATAAAGTGTTACGGGCAATTCATGAGATCGTACAGCGTACAACAACGATTTTGTGTTGGTACTTTGCAATCGACTACTGTACCTAGGCTAGGCCTTAGTGCTACTAGAACTAGCCTATACCTAGTAATGTATAGTAAACCAACAGTAGGCGATACAAAGTTAGGCTTCATCTGACATGAGTCCTATTAAGCACCAACAAATGTTACAGCTAGGCTAAGATGTAATGATAGTACTTAATTGGTAGCAATGGACTTATATTTATAAGTGACGTATACCTGCTGTACAAGGGCAACAGAAGAATGTTCAATCTAGTGCCAGTGGGAGGGGGTCATAACTGTTGGATGGACAGTGGGATATATGTGACTTTTGTTTTGAGTGTGGAAACAGCAAAATATCATACCTTTCCATCAAACGATTCATCAATGCATTCCATACCACCAAGGGTTGAAATAAGCGGGCGCCCAGGCGCTATTCACGCCCGCAAGCACTAAAATAGCGCCCCTGGACATGAAAGTACAATACGCACGGGCGCTACTTTGTCGGCAAATAAGCGCCCTCATACTCCTGTAAATATCAGCCTTATCATGCGCTGCACAGAAGCCTGAAACTACATTGCACGCTAGTGCTATATAGTAACTGCTAGCGATTTGATAAATCACTGATCGATCGAGTGCATGCACATGCAATAGCACTGGTGCACATGGTTTATATATCACACAACACCTGTACTGATACGTACGTACATGCCGTACTTGAATTTTGTTTCTCCTTTTTAGCTCCTGGTAGTGAGAAAATAGCTCCTGGTCCTACTGAAATTGCCGCGAACCAGGAGCCACTTTTTTAGAAAGTGGCTCCTGGTCCACAAATCCTTATTTCAACCCTTGCATACCACCATTTGGAATTTAGGCCTATTTGAATGTTTTTCAACATCAGGGCACATTTTAATTTGCTTTCCTTATTTCTTCAACAACAGGGACAGTTTGTATAACCATTTTATATTAAATGCAACAAAAAAGCACTTACATTACAAAATGGTACATTATAAATATAAAATGGAAAATGAGTACCATTTATTACCAGAAAGGAGAACAATTGTAATTTATGTACTGTATGTACTGACTGTACACTAGTGTGTAATTACCAACGGTAGCAAGCTGTGAGTGAATTTTCTGGGATCGATGGTGGTGTCTAACACTTCTGTTACACCTCATTCGAAACTAGGTCAGATTACCGGCATTAGACATTTCTTTTTGCGTGAGTCTTCACACCGTTTAAGAGAGTTACCTACATCAAAAGAATTTCTTGTAACTTGTAAGTCATGTCAAAACCTTCATTCTACCTAAAGTCATTCATTTAATATTTTTCACAATTTGTTTCAGGAAATGTCTTTCAAGAAAAGTCTGGAGGATGCAACAACACATTTTCTTCGATCACAGTTTACCGACTGTTTCACCATGTTGCAGGAAATGAAAGAAAGTACTACCGCAAAGAAGTCTATTGTTCTACAAAGCATCATTTTGAACAATTGCAAGATTTGTACTCAGCACATTGAAGTAAGATGTTTTGAGTTAACATGTTGCATGAAGGACGCTTGTAACCTAGATTGTGTTACTATTCAATTTATACTGTAGCATGCACTAAGACCTCACTATTTTTAGTGTTATTACTCCCAGTGGTAGGCCTACTGGTGTTAAGAACATGGTATGCCAATTATTTTGCAATACTTTAATTTGAAACAAAAGATTGAGCTAGACATTTGCTTTCCATTTGAAAAAGAATTGTTTATGATATAAGAGATATATATTAATATTTGTGTTTGTCCTCGAAATCATTTGCCAAACCAGTCAAACAGATATCCCAAAGGTTTAACTGTCGATCACCAACACAAAACCAGACAATTAACACATAAAAGCAAAGCAGATTTTATAATGAATCCAATTTTGCTTAAAATGTAAAACTCACAAAACAATGAACCTTCAATATAAAAATCACTGATTTGTAATACAATTTCTCTAATGTATAGAATTACCATTATACCCTGTTTCTGAGAAAAAAGAGAGAAAATTGCTGTATCACACATCATTGATTTTGCTCGACTTTTTTTCCCTCACCCGCCCCCCCATCATTACCCGCCTCCCCACACAGACCATTTCCACCCGCCTCCCCACACAGACCATTTCCCACAACAACAAAGACAAATAAAAAGAACTTTCAAAGCTGGTATTGTTATCCATCATCCATGTGCATCGCATCTATTTATTTTGTCTTTGTGTAATCACTAAGAGTTTCTTCAATAACTTTTTAAGAAAACTAAACTTAAGTAATATTCTTCGTAATCTGTCTTTTTCTTTTGCCAGTCTTCTCCAACTTTAAAATCGTTTGAAGATATCTTACACACTTTGAAAGGTAAGTCCCTCAGAATAAAATAGCTTTGTGCTTCTACTAGAATAAGTATAATTGCATTTGGAAGCTTCAAGATGCTACAAAAGTGTATGCTTAAGGCAGCTGCACAAACCCACGCAACTCAATTGTCGTTACGTGGAAAACCGTGTATAACCAATCACAGGTCATTAAATTTGTGACCCTAATGAGCTCAGGTCGTTAACAGGAAAAAGTGGTCATGTGTGCTGATCAGTTGGTCAGTATGCATGGGTCAGTCGTAGGACTAAAAGGCAAATTGCACGACGGGACTGCGACAAAAAATCCATCATGTTGCAGCCGGTTGGTGCAGTTTGTGTGAAATTTTGCTGACGACCCGACCAAGATTCAACAGTATGTCCTCATCGTGAGCAAATCGAGCATATCAAACATATTTGTTATTCGTCGGGGACCTCGCAGTTGAGTTGGGTCTTGGCAGTTTGCGACGGCCATGACCCAAATGCGACCCGATTCTAATGGATAGCCAATGAGTATGGAACGCGGAAAGGGTCAACATGAGGCGCCGTCCACTCAGAAATGGTCGTTCGCTCAGAAACCGTCCACTTAGAGATCGCCGCTCAAATACAGCAGCCGCCCATTTTGAAATCGCCGTTTAACGTGAGGCGCCGTCCACTTAGAGATGGCCGTTGATACACAG
>JAIPMN010031921.1:0-12964 GCA_020650975.1 Apostichopus californicus
CATATCACATGCTTTGTTATTCAGTGTTGATCTTATGAAAAACTTTGTCACTTCCAAACATATTCACTTCCTAGTCCACTCCTTTTTTCTCTCAGATAAAATATGCATTGTACCCTATCAATTCCATGCCTCTTCACCCAAACTGGTGCATGCAGCTCGTGTATTCCATATGTTGCTTACAGATGAACATAACAAGTAAAGTCAGAGGTTTTAGTTGTAAAGCAGGCTCTATCTAAATTCATCTAACATAGGTAATACATCTCAAAATGAAACACCAAGTGCAACACGACAGAGTAAATACAATATAATAATAATAATAATAATAATAATCATAATAATAATCATAATAATAATAATAATAATAATAATAATACGACTTATAATGCGCACACACCACTCAAAGAATGTTCATGGTGCAATTGACAATTAGAAATGATACAAATAATACATAATAATACAAAACAATGACAGAAGAAAAACTTAATGGTTCAAGATTATATAAAAGCTTTTGTCATTAAGTGGGATTTGATGATCTTCTTAAAGTTAGAGAGAGTAGATGCTTGTCTGATTTTTAAGGGGAGTTGGTTCCATAAGCGAGGGGCAGAAACAATAAATGACCTATCCCCCCAAGAATGTTTGGACTTAATATCAGATAATAAAAATTTAGAGCTGGATCCTAGATTACGAGAGGGGACATAAATATGATACATTACTGCACCGTAACAATTAAGGAACAATACACTGCAGTGCATTGCAATACAAACACAATACATTCTAGTGCAATGCAAAAGAGTACAATATATTACATTGCAATATAAAACAGTACAACACATAGCACAGTGCTGTACAATACAAAACACTGCAATGCAACATAATACAAAACATTGCAATACAATACATTATAGCACAGTGCAATACATTGCATTGTAATACATTACAGCACTGTGCAATATAATGCAATGTAATACAATACATACTGTGTAATGCAACATAAATGTGTAATGCAACATAAACAATACATTGCAGCAGAGTGCAGGCACGTACAATACAATACAACATATAATGAATTGTAATCAAGGAGGGTGAGGGAGACAAACCAGATATGATTTGATGCAGAGGTGTTCCCTGATTGCGTTATCATCATCAGGTGGTAGAGGTTCACTCCCTGCTGAAGACTGCCAGTTACGCATAATTATATCAATGGAGTCAGCAGGAACCTTGTGGAAGACGTCACGAGCTGCATCATGTTTCTTTAATTCTATAAAAGGAGATTTGACATAAGCAAACATCACAACTGCATGTTCCTATCAAAATTCTATCAATTCTCAAGATATTAAAGTGACACGTGTCGTTAAAACTGTGTGAATGTTCTGAGATGCTTAGCTATGTTCAGCTACTATATATTTCTATGTTCAGCTACTACATATATTCCTATGTTCAGCTACTATATGTTTCTATGTTCAGCTAGTATATATTCCTATGTTCAGTTACTATATATTCCAATGTTCAGCTACTTTATATTCCTATGTTCAGCTTCTACATATATTCTATGTTCAGCTACTATATGTTTCTATATTCAGCTACTACATATTCCTATGTTCAGCTACTATATATTCCAATGTTCAGCTAAGTACTATATAACTCTATATTCAGCTATTATATATTCCTATGTTCAGCTACTCTTTCTTCCTTTATTCAGCTTTTATATATTTCTATGTTCAGCTACTATATGTTACTATATTCAGCTACTATATATATTCTATGTTCAGCTACTATATGTTTCTATGTTCAGCTACTATATATATTCTATGTTCAGCTACTATATGTTTCTATGTTCAGCTACTATATATTCCTATGTTCAGCTACTACATATATTCTATGTTCAGCTACTATATGTTTCTATGTTCACTAGTATATATTACTATATTCAGCTACTATATATTCCAACGTTCAGCTAAGTACTATATAACTCTATCTATATTCAGCTACGATATATTCCTATGTTCAGCTACTATATATTTCCCTGGACAAGTATGTACATTAATTTTAGCTCTTCATGTCACACAAATAAAAACTATAAATGAACAGAGCTGGAGATGCTTATAAATGTTTTTTTTTTTAATACTCAAGACATTTCTTGCTACCTCTCCACTAGGGTAATACCAAGCACACTATCTTTCAAGTAAACTGGTAAAGCAGATGTTTACAACCCTGATGCTCCTTGCAAGACATCTTTTAAGATTCCTTCTCTGCAGTGTGTGGCTTACTGTCATTCATGTACAGTGTTCTAAGTTGACTCAAATATTTACCCATGTTTTTCTTTTTGTTTTTATTATCTGTTCTACCTTTGAATGTTGTAGTTGTGATTTTAGGCTACCTTAGCACAGGTGAACTTGTTAAATGGCTGTCATCCTTTCAAAACAATGATGTCACCCAAACACTTACAATGAAAAAACAGGAGAGGACATTTTCTGAAGCAAACAGTCGAGAAGGAAATGTCTGTTTAAGTGGATTGGATTGAAGACACTCTTACCTAGGAATGTTCTAATTAGAGCATTGCTCTGTTTGAGAGCCTCTGACCGTTGCCATGGATCAAATACCAGCCAAGTAATTGCATCTATCTTCCTCTGGTCCTCCTGTCAAAAAAAAAAAAAAAAAAAAATTTAAAATAGAACTGTTATAATTTCAATTAATTCGCAAAATACATTCACAGACTGTTTCCTGTTTTGAACGACCAAAATCAGTTTTGGAAGTCGTCAGTTGGTTTGACTTTTTGTTTATGTCAACTTCAGATTGCTTTGCAAATAAACATCCCCAAATAGACAAAATATTTGTTTTTATTATGAATCATTTACACACACAGGAAAACAGTTTTTCCAAACCAGTAGCATTTTAACAAAGTTTGACCAAAATGATAAATTCTGCGAACACTGACAGCTAAGCAAACATTCCAAATGTATGAAAATTGCTTCCTGATCTTGAAAAGCTCACCTCTGTGGTGACAGCTTCCAAAGAATCACTGGGTATGATCTCTGAGATGGCATCATCTGATTGCGTACGAATGTTCTCGACAACGGTCTTTGTAATAGCTGCTACATCCAAACCTATGAGGGAAGGAACGGCATGATAAAATATAACTAGCAATCAAAGACGACCCAGATGACACAGGTTACAGAACCCCCAGCAAAGGGGCATTAAAAAATGAATAGGAAACAGGAGAGGGCAGGAAGGAATGGCAATATGAACTTCCTGATATAACTAGCAATCAAAGACCGACCTGGATCTAACACTGGGTAAGATGGCCCAGGTTACAGAACCCCCAGCAAAGGGGCTCTAAATATTAATAGGAAACAGGAGAGGTGTGGGGGCAAGGGTGGAATGTGACCTATGATTTCACTTAATATATTGAAAGTATTATTTTTTGACCTTATAACAGTAAATCATTTTGCCCACTGTAGCTAAGTCCTAGTATCCTAAATTAAATGAAAATAATTTACCTGAAAACAACCTTTTTTTTTATCGTTTTTAAAAAAAAAAAAATATATACAAAAACAAACAGCAGAAATCATTATTGTTGTATGGAAAATAAGACAATCCAATGTTGTCCACCCATTAAAATTTAGAAAATGTCCCCCGGGATGGGCAAAGGATATATAGGCTGCCAGTACAGTAATTCAACAAATGACTCCATGGTTACGGTTTAAGACAAAAAAACCTAGCAAAATTTGATACGAATCCCGTTCTTACCAGCGTCTTCGGCTAAACGTAAACATCTCTGCTGGTCGTCTTGCTCTGATATACCTGCACAGAGAAGAGGAGAAGAAAATACCGCTGGATGTTAAATCATTAAATATATAAGAATAATTTAAAAATATTCACACTTTGATTTGAATAGCTCTACTACAAAACAAACCCCAAAGAGAGAAAAACAGTGACACAAACTGCATATCTCTGGCAAAAAAAATGCCCATGTATGTAATATACAAAAGTAAGAGGGGCCTAGCCTTATGATCCAAGCAGGATCTTCCTTAGAGGCAGATTAAATAAAAAACAGAGGTAAATAGACAGATGGAGAGACAAGTTAACTTGGAAAATTGAGCAAAATAAAACTAAATTTAATTATCTAGCGAAAGACAAACATCATTGTTTGTAGTTCAAAGTTTTACCTAGTTTATAATATACATTCGGTCTCAAACAGACAATTCAGGGCCAATTTTGTAATGGTAGTCTGACCGTCCCAGAAGAAAAAATATCTGTTACGACAACTAAAATCAGCTTTGGTGGTCGTCCAGCGAAATGACTAATTGTTTAAATCAAATTCAATTTGCATTGTAATTAAATATCTCTCAACAGATCAAATGATAAATTGGTTTTGCCCTCCATCACTTTGGAGGCACTGAAATTAAACAAAAATAGTGGTATGAGTCTTACTGGCCTAAAGCTGGTGTTGTTCTTTTCACCAAACCGACACATCTCTCCAACAATGTATACATGGAAAATTTGCTACATGTCTTCCAACAACCAACTTATAATATAATAATAATAAATGAGACTTATATAGCGCCAAATCAGTAAACAAAAGCAACTGCTCAAGGTGCTTTACAAAGAAAGTACATTAATTTACAAAAGAACAAGTGAAAAAATGGGTCTTAAGTAGACTTTTGAAACTTTGCTGTTTGGACCACTCAAAAAGTAAGACCTGAATTTTTTTTTAAATGTACCCTGCAATTGAATGCACATTTTGTCTCTTTAAACTTGTATCTGACTAAAAAAAACTTTAAAAAAAACTTGTATCTGACTGCCCAGAGCTCATAACAAACAAGCTTTGCGTGTAAAACACACATATTTTAAAGGCAGACAGAGGTTAATGTAGGTGCACGCTTAAACAGACTTCAGATCTTGAAAAGTCTGCTCCAAAAATGCACCAGAAAAATATAGCAGACTTCCACACTGGAGAAGTCTGCTGAAATGACACATTCTGTACTTAAGTTCATACAACAGTATACCCTTCACAGACCAATTATTAATAAATTACTCTACATTTGAAGTATATGATTATATTTTACACAATTCAAAAAAAGAATGTTTGTTCCATAAAAGAAACTTTCCACAATGTAAACACTCTCTCTAGGTACTCACCCTCCAAGAATTTAGCATAGTAAGCTACCTGAAGTGACGGTGGTAACTGAGCCACGTAAATGGCTACGAGTTCTGTTCGATTGGAAGCGATCAGATCCTAAGACGAGAAAAATGAGGGAAGAGTGGAGATAAGAAACAAAACTACCGTTAAATAGGTCTGAGGTTCTGAATCGATTCTCTACGTAGATCAGAGAAAGAGAGAAACATATGGTGAAGTGGGACAGACAGAACTAAAATCTCACTAAAACCTAATTCCAAGGCCATGTGTTTGTAGGGTAGACCCTTTAAAATTCCCAAGCCAAGAGGCTTAATAAGGTCCTGCATACCCAATTATTTCAAGTTTGTGGGCTGAATACTTTTTTTTCTCTTTTTGGCAGGCCGGATTGGAGTATTTAGCAGACCGCCTACTCAAGGGCCCCCTCGTATAAGTTTTCAGAATTCTTGTAGTCTTGATTACATGTACTTGTAACATTTACTTACTACTTATTACAGAAATTAAGAATCAATAAGCATTTTAAGCATCAGCATTAATTGGGTATTAGATGCGAAACCCATCGTTAACAAGAAATTGATAGTGCGGTCAAGAAAGAGAATTTTCTGCAAATTGTTGTTTTCTTAGGTTTCTGATACATGACAACAGTTAAATCTCTTAGCAGTCTAGTTTAACTCTTGAAATTAAAGCAAGTTTCATTTCAAAATATGAAACTATAATATATAATGTAATAATAAGAAACTGTGAAAATTTCTTATTTATCCATTTAAGTATTATTAATATGACAAAAATATCACTGTTACAATTTTTTTAAATTCAATGGTATCATCGAAAACTATTCCAAATAAACAAAACTGACTTTGACAAATGCTTCGATGATGCGAACGCTCATCTCCTCTCTGGTTTGTAGCCCGAGGCTTCGTATGATGAGAGTGAAGTGGGCCATGAATCTGATCATGTGACCCTCGACGGCCCCGTCTGAGTTACTCAGCCATTCAGCCATCTCTTCGGTCAGAGCTGAAAATTTAAAAACCCAGAAAAGATGAGGTTAAGTATGGATTTCATCAACTGAAGTGATACTAACAGTACATGGAATGTCAGTCTTACAATTGCTGTCTCATTAAATTAACTTGAAAGTAGGAAATCATTTTTAGCTTAGATCGGGACCTCACGATTATACTGAGCTATCCAGTCCTTAGCTGGTGACGGTGCACTTGATAGCTGTTTCTTTACTGTGGGTACTATTCAAAAGTCAAAGCACCTTAAATACCATGTAACCAACAGCCACAGCTGAAGAAAATGGATTTCAAGAGACTCTTGGCTTATTAACTTACTTTCACTTATTCAGTTTTGTCTTGCATTTCACAAATAAAAAATTATTCAGGAAAAACCTTACTAACCCACAGCACATCGTAATAACTACTTACACATCCTTATATGGCTTATTGCTTCCAAGATCAGATGTGTGCCAAAATAAAACTTTTGCATTTTAGATTCATTTGAATTGTATGATAGATTATACATTTTGGCTAGAACTTGTCATTTATCATCCCTAAAAGGCCACTCAATTATTTACATAACGATTAATAATAAAAAGTGATTTTAATAAGGGAATACTTAGCTTCACTTACCATCCAATTCATCAAGGATCATGTACTTCTGCACAATGTGTTGTTTAAATTTAGCTTGAGTTTCTACACTCTGTCAATGAGTGAAAGGAAAAACAAAGATTTGAATTAGTATTTATGTTATAACCTCATTATGATTTTTTTATATTTTGAAAGGCAATTGGGAAGAATTCAAAAATATAAATATCTATATCAAAGAACATACAAATTTATTATCAAAATATCTTTAAACTTATTATGAAAAGCAAAGCAAAAAAATCTAAGCAACCAACCATGACGACCTGCCCCACCAACTTTTGAACCAAAATAATTCATCTGACCCACCTGCACTGAACCATAACAAGTTTGGGAAACCCAATGTCATCAACAGCACAACAAGCCAACCCTGACCCAACAACATTGAACTAAACCGTTCGAAGCACCAAACCAGCCTCACCCACCGACATTCAACAAAAGCATTACACCGGCTTGACTCACTTAAACTGAACCAGAATCTAATCCAGTATGACCCACTGAAACTGAACCAAAGTGCCAACTTGCAACCAACCTGACCCACCAACTTTGAACCAAAGCACCATTCCAGTCTGACCCACTGAGGCTGAAACTGAACCAAAGTGCCAATTGAAACCAACCTGGCCCACCAACATGGAACCAAAGCACCACATCAGCCTGATGAGCCCACGCTGAACCATAACACTATCTCATTATTCTTTTGCTTACCTTGTGTGGGGTTGCCTGCAGCTCATGGAATATGCCTTGGACAGTTAGCCTTTTAAAAAGAAGAAAGAAACAAGAAAAGACATGTTTTAACACAATTAACACATTTTTAACACTACCCATGGGAGGGGGAGGGCATTCTCAACATAAGAAACATAACAAGGAGAGTACATGTTCACCATTCTTTTCATTTTTTCTCTCTTGAAAATATAGTTTCATTCATGCTGTTTTGCGATGCTCTGTAAAAACTCTACAATTTCGTCTCATCCAAAAAGGGTGAAATAAGCTGGTAACATGCGTTACTAATTAAATGACAATAATGAAAGCTTCGGCTTTAATATTTATATGCAAACTAGTCTAAGTATACTTATTATGAAACAGGGCTATGCCGAGTTTTACTATCTAAAGTGCAAAGCCACAGAGACATACTCAAAGTAGTAACTTCTGTATTGTAAATGTTTGTCTGTTTAAGAAAGAATCATTCCAATAAATATTTAATTTGAATTGAATAAATTATGACTAAATACAACATCTGTTGTGACTCTACATAAATATATATCTATATATTTTTATATTTTATGTTGATGTTTTTATGTTCCAAGAGAGAAAATTACAAAAGAGAAGTCATCCAATTGTTGTGATTAATGTTGTGCATCTCTGTCAAATAGCTAATATATATATTTATATATATATATTTTTATATTTTATGTTGATGTTTTTATGTTCCAAGAGAGAAAATTACAAAAGAGAAGTCATCCAATTGTTGTGATTAATGTTGTGCATCTCTACCAAATAGCTAATATATATCAAATGTAAACAAATTGCTTTAAAGAGAAAGAAAGCAGAAATCTTTTGGATTCTTGAAACTCACAATTTCTGGTCAAAGTTGGGAGGAAGAGGTTCCAAGGGTCTGGATAAAGTCAGGTGATCCCTGAGTGTTTGTTCTACTTTTTGATCCACCATGACTTTGAAGTAAGCCCAAAGATAATCAGCCCAGGTGTTGCAAGCTGGTAGAAGCTGCAAAATAGACAAAATACTCAAGTAAAAAAACAAAAAGTGAATTTCTCCAACATAAAACAATAACATATGTCACATACGATGAAAACAAGCAATTGAAGTTTCTGACAAAAAAATGTTGTACATGTATAGAATGACAATGTCTCTGCAATAATCAAAAATTTTACTCTTTGCCAACTGTAGCAGAAGTTTACAGTCATAGGATGGGCACTCTCCTAGGATCTCTGCCATGATTTATGTACTACATTAAAGGGTGTGAAGACTCGCGCAAAAAGAAACGTCTAATGCCGGTTATCTGACCTAGTTTCGAATGAGGTGTTACAGAAGTGTTAGACACCACCATCGATCCCAGAAAATACACACACAGCTTGCCACGGTCGGTAATTAGACACTAGTGTACAGTCAGTACATACAGCTGCGGTCAATACCCATAGCACAGTGAACAAACGATACAGCGATGGACATCTCAGGTCCAGCTAAAGATAACAAGGTATCACGTTTCATTACTGTTCTGTCTGCATTTTGTAGCCACACGAACAAAACGTCACTTGCAAGCAACAGAAAGTTAACTTTTTCAGAGGGCCGCACGCGGTTTGGGCGAGTCTTCAATGCCTTTAAAACTCACCTCTCTCAAGTTTCCACTGAGGGCAGCAAACATGGCTCTCTCGTACAGATGGAAACGTTCATCCTCTGCCATTCTCCAACAGACCTTCTTCCAAACGTCACGGAAATGATTTCCCTCGATCGGCTCATTGTCGGTACCTTTGGAATGAAGAGCAATATTGTTGATACATATTTATTATACCAATCCATTGTGAAGGGCATAGGGCATAGCACTAGGAGAGACCTTAAAGATAAATGTTAAGTTTCTCCCGAGTATTAACTGACATGAGGTGATTCGGAGATATCCTTTTAGAAATTCCGATTTAGTCCTTTCAAATTCCATAAAATGTTGATAAACTTAATGTGTGAATTGCAGAACATAGGAGCCAATCAGGTCTCATTCGTACCAACAACGAGACTTGGCAAACTGAATGGTTTGACATTTTGCACAGCATTCGAGTTGCCAGAAAAAAGATTACATGATTTACTGGACCAATCTCAAGCTAGCTGTGACTTGAAAGAAAAATTGAAAATGGTCTTCAGGTGCGGTGGATTGCAACCAAGCTTGAAATGTTCTGCAGCCAGTTTGGAACAAATTTCCATTGCTAATACCACTCTATACTGTCCTCCCATATCATGTTACAATGCATGTGTGCTGATAGTATAAACAGTTCCTAACCTTTATCTGATTTTAGTGCTATAAATACCACTATATACTGTCATCTCATACCATGCTTCAAAGCACTGGTACTAGCAGTATGAACAGTTCCTTACCTTTATCTGATTTTAATGCTAATACCACTATATACTGTCACCTCACATCATGTGTCAATGCACATGCACTGACAGTATAAACAGTTCCTTATCATTTTTTCCTGATCAAAACCACTCAGGATATTCATACTGCTCAAACTGTCAGTCATTAAAGGTATATAATAGACACTACATACAAGAATAAGACATAGGTTTGGTCCTATCCTAATCACGACGAGACTAAAAAGAACAACTGAATCTGTATCCAGCATGCTATGTCACTCAAGCTTAAAGGGTGTGAAGACTCGCGCAAAAAGAAAGGTCTCATGCCGGTAATCTGACCTAGTTTCGAATGAGGTGTAACAGAAGTGTTAGACACCACCATCGATCCCAGAAAATACACACACACAGCTTGCCACCGTCTGTAATTAGACACTGGTGTACAGTCAGTACATACAGCTGCGGTCAATACCCACAGCACAGTCTACAAACGATACAGCGATGGACATCTCAGGTCCAGCTAAAGATAACAAGGTATCACGTTTCATTACTGTCTGCATTTTGTAGCGACACCTGTCTGCATTTTGTAGCGACACAAACAAAACGTCACTTGCAAGCAACAGAAAGTTAACTTTTTCAGATGGCCGCACGTGGTTTGGGGCGAGTCTTCAATGCCTTTAATACAGACATGAGGAGTGAAAAAGAGCATCTCAAAAATTGTCTTTACCATCGGTGACATTTGGGTCGTGATAGAGTCTCCATCCCTCAAGAGTTGCAGCTCTCCACGACTGAGAGCACTTCTTACAGAGTCTCTGCGCTTCCTCCATCTGACCTGACCTGATGCAGATGAAGACGTCTTTCAGCAGCCTCACTTCATCCTCCTGAGGTGAAAAAAATCATGGTAATCCTTTAATCTGTTATTTCTATAAATGTCATCACAAGGAGAAAATAAGCTTCACATGGGTAGTGCTTCAAATGAACTTCTAGTTGGCTTCCTAACTCTTTGGGAATACCAAGCGAAACAAGACTCGGACTAGACTAGTCTAAACTCTCCTAGTCTAGACTAGAATAGACTAGTCTAGAGTCTACTTAGATTAGAGTAGACTGGACTACATTAGAATAGATTTAATATCTGGACAATTCTTTCAATTTCAACTTACAAAACCTTTCAATTTACCTTGTCCAGATCGGCCAAATGTTTGTTCTCTCTGATCGGTGCATCGGGATCCAGGGATGTCACATGATTCTTTGGAAGAGGTACACCACCGCCTGCTCTTTGCTGCATGTTATGTAAGGAATTTTCCCTGTAAAAGGCAAAACTCACTGGTTAAAAAGTCTTAAACTACGCCATTATCAAACCCAAAATGCTGCATCAAACTATGGAATACTATATCAACAACAAATCTATAAACATCACAAATATTTCTCATGACTCATGCTAACTTTTGGTTTTCCTTCTTCAAAATCAAACCAAAGTTTACACCTCATTTTGGTTGAATCACAAATATGGAAGTCTTTTATCTATGAACCAGTCACCAATCTACACCCTCCCCCCCCCCCCCTCCACCCAAACCTCCACCATAGTAGCATGACACTAATGCTACAATCTAAGGCCTTCCTTCATTTTTTTCTCCCGAAGTAGAAAAGTTATTTTTTATTCCCTTTCTACCAAACTAAGCTTCACAAACAAATTCACAATCTAAAATACTCACCAACAGACAGACTGGGAGAAATACTCGACTCTTTCACTTTCTGACACTACCTGGTCCGCCGCACAGCTTTCAAGCCAGTCCACGATTATCTGGGCCTGTCTTACACTGGCATCTTGATCATACAGATTACTGACCATTTCCTTTTCACTTTTGTCTTCATACTGAGTTTGTGGAAAAGACCAAGAGAATCATTTACAATGAGAGCAGTAGTCTTGTGGCTGACAAAAGACTGGTCACAACCACCTCCCTCCCTTCCCCTACTCCCCTACCAACCCCTACCCCCCCCCACATTGGCCCTCAGTCTGGGTTATGTCCTAAATGTTTGAATTCCAGTCGTTCGGTTCCAGTCAACATAAACGGTGGGGAGAGGGGTGGAGGGGGGGGTGAAGAGTGAACGACAAAGAGTTAAATAGAAAGATGTCTGGGAAATTCAAGGTCACCTCCAACCTACCTCCTACCTTCGAGAATCACATTTATTGACACTACCAAAGAAGAACATATTCCACATTCCAAAGAAGGCAATATCAGAATTTCAAACTCTGCTTCAATTAAACAATGTCCTGAATGTTTCTTTTATTGAACTTTTTCAAGAATGTGATATTAGAAGTATTTCATTACCGAAGTCTGGATATCCAACCCCTCATCCTCCATACCGTCAGCGGTCATCTGTCGGTCCTGATATAAGGAACCCAATAAGCGCCATGTACACTTCTCACGTTCCAGCTGGTACAACACTTGCCTTGTTTTCTCAAATCTGATGAAGATTCAAATGAAATTTGGAAGAATAAAAATACATTCTGTTATTTGTTCCTCCACCGCTTTACAAGTTTACAGTATGGTAACTGTCTGGTTAGAATACAACAGAGTACAAAACTGTCAAGTTATAAGAATACAGTCAGTGTACAAGATAAAACTGGTGACAGGAAGCAAACTAAAATACCCTAAGGGGCTTCTTATCCAGTAGGGGACTCCCAAATATGAGGAAATATCCGGAAACGAAAGACAAGAAACCCCAGTCAACCCACAGAATGTATACAACCAACACAGGATGACAAAGTGTCATCTGTAATAACAGAAAAAATGTGTAATTTTATTCCTGTCTTTTCATTTTTACACTTAAGCTTCCAAATATGGAAAATTCAGTCCCAAACAAATAATAATATCTAGCCAACCTATTCTCAAGAAGACTTCTCCCCCCCCCCCCACAAATAAAGAGAAATAAATATATATATTCGAACCTCTGGACATACAATCAGCTTCCATAGCCTAGTGGTTAGGGTTCCGCATATAATGAGGGAAGCCCGGGTTCGAATCCTTGTGGAGGCTGGAAGTTTTTTCACTGTTCTGGATTTTTCAACTCACTACGATTTCAATTATATATATTCATATATATATATTCATAT
>JAIPMN010031925.1:0-10523 GCA_020650975.1 Apostichopus californicus
GTTATATTTAGGGGATAGGGGTTTGCAATTTCACCTGCAAGTGTCAATTGAACATCAGTAAGGTGTTGGCTATATTCAACACGCACAAAGTGTAAGAATAGCCAGACATTTGGTGTCACTTCAGCGCTCCCATCAACTGAGTAATAAACACCTTTGAAGTGCTAAATGTAGGGGACTGGGTGTGACAATGACACCTGCAAGTGTTGATAAATTCAACACCAGCGAGGTGTTAGATTTTCAACACTCGGAAAGTGTAAAATTAGCAAGGCGGGTGTTGTCCTTGTACGAGCTAGGCTGAAGTGTAGATATTGACACTTATCGATTACATTTTAACACTCCCTTTTATTGAGTGTACATATGTGACCCACATGTCATATGATACGTAACAAAATAGCGACACCACCTGGCTGACATCAGAAAGTTACAAATGACACATTTTAATTTGGTGTAGGGCAAGTGTAATATATGAGAAAGCAAAAACCTCATGCAACCATGACAATATTAATGCAAAATATTTTGGAATTTGCAGCATTTCCAGTCCATTTGGAGTGAAGAAATAACAAATATAATGGAATGTCCGTCCTTCTCAAAAACATGATAACCTATTACCGCTCTTATCAATGTATCAATTCAATGTAAAAAAGATGTATAGGTTGATATTCAGAATCCACACGATTTTGTGTATACCATGGGGCCAATTCAAAGTCATGAAACACTTATCAAGTGTCTCGCGTTTTGCTTGACATTCTTAGTGTAAAGAAACTGAAAAACCATTAGTAACTTTGAATTGAAATGTAAATATATTTTAGCTAACTTCAACTGAGAAATATAAGTAACTTTCTAAAAGGATTTCAGGAACTGTTTAAATTTGACTTCATAAAGTTCAGCCTATTTGGTCATGTACGATTGTTTTTGATATACGTCACTAAGAGCGATACGGAATTTACACAGAAAAATAAGGCAGTAGTTGAGAAGCTTTGTATAAAAACACCAAAAGAAAGTATAACACTTTTCCAACATTAAACCATCAATTGTTTTGTTCTATCTGGTCCTATTTTCAAACCATATTTCCCTGTGGTGAATTTACTCAACTTTCTGACTTTCTTCAGTTGACAATGCATTGTCATTTGCTCATATAGGGAGAGGGTGGGGGGGGGGGTATTTGGACTGTCTTGATGTAATTTGACGTATATGCTTCCGCATTTGGTTGTAATGTTAGTAGCAGTACGATATATACCATAACTATTGAAGAACAGTGCGCCAACATGAGTCAAATATGAACAAGAAACATTACTTTAATGCTTACTTTAATATACCGTATAACTTTACATCTTAGAAGCTACTTAACCACAAACTATATACAACAGGACAGCTCAAATGAACCACATTACACTCTTTAGATTAAAACTGTTTTGGAAGTCACCAATACTAGAGACTGGACACAAACATCAAACAGTTTTATCCACTCTCAACCCGAGACACTTTCACCGAGACTATAACTGTATGATCAATCTTAATGTTAACAGGTTAGACAATGCTTACATCACTGCGATTTACGAAGGCGAAAAGCACCAAAAGATATGAAATAATGGCAGCACGCATCGACGAAAATCAAGAAATGAAAGACACCGTTAAAAGAAATTCACAGTAAATATTAAGTGGAAATCGATATGTTCTAATTGGCCAAAAAATGAATGGACTTCTTAAAAAAATAAAAAGGATTTCGAATTACTTTGGTTCCTAAACGATGCTAGACGATGTTTAAGTTTCTGCTCTTATCTCATGGATGAACCTGATGTGGAAGCTGAAAGTTTAGGTTCTAAGTGTTTAGAAATTTTCTATGGCATATGTCACAGCTGCTCAAAATAACATTTCACCCAGAACTGAAGTTAAATGGTCAAGCCGTAACACAAATTAGCCAATGTGAGAATGACTTCGGGTGGTAACAAATCTTCACTGTTTGTTTCATGGTTGCAAAGCCGCAAGCTGACCGAATATGATGTGATATCTGCTGTTTGCTTGACAAATTCGAATAATTGAAATGAGACTGAAATAAATAACTTTTATATGTTTATTGTGCAATGCCCCACATCCTTTTCATTTCGAAAGACGCAGTTTCAAGTTCATTACACACTGAAGGCTTCGATTCTCTATCTGCCTTCAGTTTGACAGAAAGGTAGCGAACTGCAAACGCATTGGCTTTGCGTTGACGAACGCTTCAGCGGCTGCCACCATGTTGATGTCATGGTGGCGATGGATAGCTATCAGTACAAGGCCATTCAGTTTATCTTCTCTCATAGTTGTTCTGTCGTTATACTTGTTGATTCCTAACTTAGGAAACTGCGCAACCAGTGAATGGAAGAAATGTTTCGGAAAAGTTAGCTCCATAAGCAACAGTAAATAGCTGATAGTTTACATGGGAAGGACGTTTGCAGGTGGGGGGGGGGGGGAGGGCGGAACCCTGCTAAAATGGCTAAGTACGAAAAAGCTAAATAATGAAAATAAATTAACTTCAAAAATGCAAAATATTGCACCATTTTGCATCAAGCACACTTCCTTATTAAAAAAATCTCTCAAAGGGGAGGGGTCATCCCATTGTGCTAAAGTAACTAACAGGTGATACAGCCGATGTTCACGTGTTTTCGAAGTTTCCTGCAACTTGCTCAAAACTACCGTAATATTTCGCGACCTCTGACATGTAAGCTGTGTGACCACTCAATTTCCCAAGATGTTGGGATTTAGTGGTATGTATTTTCGTGGTATGTCTTGGCATCTTGAGACTTTTATATGGAAATAGGGAAGATTTTGGGGTTTTTATCCCTAAAGATCGCTACATATTGCTAGATATCCATACAGTACAGTGTCCTTGTGATTTCTTGGGATTTTTTGGGCCTGATCTTGCGCCCCCCCCCCCATGATACGCCATTGGATGCACTACATCATATTCTCAGGAGATGTGCTCAATTCTCCAATCGCATGCGGAATTTATTGTTAGATTCATTGTTCGAGTTACGGTACTAGGTTTGGGGTAACAATTAGCATTCAGGTCGGAGTGTATAACATTGTATCTTTGAATGGCAGTGTTGCATCGAAGGACATAGGTCAAGTGTAGTTCGCATATAGATCCTGGTCTAATACCGAAATTCGTCATGTTCCCCGACGACTCGGTCGAGTTCGAGACCAGCCACAGATGGTTTCATAGCACAATTGTACAATTGTAATAGGGATCAGCGCTGTAATTATGTCACTGTTTCTCTTTCTCTCGGTCTTGGTGGTTTTCTTCTACTCGCTTTCCCCAAAGCCCCCCCCCCCCATCCCCCTGGATGCGCGCCTGGTTTCTGAGGAGCTAATTTTTCAGTCTGAGAGATTACATGTAATGTCATTACGTTTTTCTCGTTCTCCCGTCTTGGATAGAAAGTTGCTGAAGTTGAATTGTGGCACCAAAAGAGTTAACTCTGGTTGTGACAAACTTTAAAAGTTCATAAATATTATTAAACGAACAGGAAATTACGAAGAACGAAAAATGAGTTAATGCATGCATAATTTCTGAGATTGGTAAAATTTTCGAAGTGGTTGTACAACGTAGAAATATATATGCACCGTTCTTGCAAGCTGCACAGAACCGGAATTAGGTCTATTATAACAGATATAGACTGTTAAAAAATACAGTGATTTTACGTACGAATTTCACCGTAAATATAACGGCGATTACCCGTTTTAAAAAAAAAAGGCAAAATATTGGTGAAATTACGAAAGAAGTTCATTTTACAACTTTTTCGACGTAAGTTAACGAGAAAAAACGTTTTTACCAATTTAAGTTACTATTAACGTTGAATTACGACAGATATTTACGATTCTTTACAAAAATAACCGTTTTTTTCTGAAATTGTAGATTTGCAGGCCTGTGTTTGTGTACATAATGGAAATGTTGCACTATAACTGACTCCCACTCTTCCCCTATTGTACATAAGAAAAAGAAAACTCCGTTTCAGTAACCTCCATATGCTACTTAAATACAATAAAACGTTATGGTTTCTGTCTTTATTTAAATACATTATAATATTCTTTTCCATTCATTAAGTAAAACCTCTCAAAATTATACCCATGGCCTTTGTACCATCTTTACAGCAAGTTTCCCTTGGTGTTTTTTGTCAAAATATTGCAATTGGTCACTCCTATATCAATCGCAATCGAACAGCGGCTTCAAAATGCATGTTTTAATATCCATGCATGAATGGCGTCGGTTTTATAGTTGTAATTTTGGATGGTCGGGAGGATGTTGGTGGGGGTGGGGGGGGGGGGTGGGTCGTCAAGACATTTGGCACCTATACGACCAGCTTCCCACGGAAGCGTGGAAGAGACATGTAATGAACGCATATTTCTAAAATCATGAAGTAATGAGACGATTGCATTCACTAAAGTGACACTGAAAATTATAAAAATGATGAGTTGTTCACAAATAAGTCAAAGTAACAAAAATCTAATATTCTCATATATATTGGAGAGATCCGCGAAGTCGAAAAAACCCCGATGCAAACGAAATACGTACAGCTATCTGTAGATACTTCCTATAGGTACAGAAATAGAAAGTCCGATATAGGTTTTATGATACTGGATAGGAACAGATGGAATGACCCCCCCCCCCCCCCCATAAACGTCATTGGTACATGGAGTTGCAAGAGGCTTCCAGTAAATTGAGCCGTTATAATGAGGTTTATGTACTCCAATGTTTAATTTTGTGCGACAATTGGACACATTTTTCTAGACTTAACAAAGTTTGTTAATTCAGAGGTAAACTTTTACCATCAGTAGAGCACAGGCGTTGCACTATACATGTTTGTTGCTACTGGCAAATTGTAAAATGCCGGTATCTCCGCCCATGTGTTTTGGCTAAATTCTCACCTGCTCTAAAAAGTAAGCTCTGATCTGATTGGTCCTACTGATCTAAATATACCGATCAGTGATTGTTCCTAAATTATTGCGCCATCGTCGTTGCGTTGTACGTGGAGGTTGAGAAACGGCGTCAAAATGGTAATATTGTTTCTACATTATTACTTTAAACATTCACTTTAGATAACTATTTTCGATATTATGAACCAAACAATTATATTATATGCCATTCACTTTTAGTAATAATATTTAATATAACTAATTGTTTCAGATGTACATGAAAGCTTAACATGTTTTTGTGAAAATAGCTCGGTAAATAGAAATATCAACCACACCTACCATTTTAGAGGAGAGGATGGTTTATACTCTGATATCCAAAATGGACATGTTTTCCGGCAGAATGACTTTTTAAAGAAATTCCCAACTGCTTTACAGATCATCCTTTTTCATGATAGTTTTGAAGTTGTAAACCCTCTTGGATCATCCAGAACAAAACATAAAGTATTGGCAGTGTATTATACAATTGGTAACTTGGATCCAAGATGTAGGTCAATAATTGACCCAATACAACTAGTCCTTCTCTGTAAGGAAAAGTTAATTAAGCAAGCTGGACAGGAAATGGTATTTTCAAAACTTCTTACAGACCTGAAGTGCTTAGAAAAAACAGGCATAATATTAGATACAGGAGAGTTACTTAAAGGCACTGTTGTTTCAATTACTGGTGATAACCTAGGATCCCATTACATTGGAGGCTTCAGTGAAAGTTTTAATGCAGAATATTTTTGTCGTTACTGTAGTTTATCAAAAACCGAAATATGTGAAGGTAAACATTACATAGAGCGCCCTTATCGCACTAAAGAAACACACATGAGAACCAGCCAGTTACTAGAAGAAAGTGAAATTGATCACATAGAGGGTGTTAAGTTCAACTCTGTGTTTAATTCTTTGTCACACTTTCATGTAGCTGCTCCAGGATTGCCACCGTGCCTTGGTCATGATCTCTTTGAAGGCCTCGTAGATTATGATTTAGCCTTGTTTATAGATTACTTCGTGAAACAAAAGTGGTTCACCTATGACTTATTGAATGAAAACCTCAGCAAGTTTCCATTTCATGGTCCTGATGCTGCCAACATGTTAAAAGCTATTTCAAAAGGGAAGAAAATTGGAGGACAGGCAGTACAAAATTGGTGGTTCCTCAGATTTTTTCCACTTGTTGCTTTCAAAAATGTAAAGGATGCAGATGATGCTGTATGGCAGCTTTGCATAAAGTTAAAAGATAGAGTAGAAATTGTTGTTAGCCCCTGTCTTCATGCATCTCAGATTGCTTATCTCAAAGTTCTTGTTGAAGAATATCTGGAAGAACGAACAGATCTGTTTCCAAATTGTTCTTTACGCCCTAAACATCATTTCCTTAGTCACTACCATTGGCTCATTACCATGTTTGGCCCATTGATAAGATTATGGACGTTGCGTTTTGAAAGTAAGCATTCTTTCTTTTAACGATGTGCAAGATATAGTCAAAATTTTATAAATATCACCTCCACTTTGGCACAGAAGCATCAGCTATTACAAGCATTTTGTTCTAATGGCCAGTTGTTTTCAGGGCAAATACAACTTTTGAAAGGAACGCCATTTCATGTAGATCTATATTCATTGCAGATTAGACAGGCACTATTCGCAAGCCAGATGGAGGAAACAGGAGGTTGTTCAGTTTTTGATGAACTTTTGATGCTTGGCACAAAGTACAAAAAAGGGATGTTTCTTTTATTAGCAGGTGATAATAGGACTATTAAATTTGCCTCATTGTTGTTAGTTCTTCTTTCTCAAGGATGTGTCTATTTTGTTGTAAGGCACCACTCCCACCATTATCTCTCAGATTATGGAATTTATGAAATTGATACCTCCTTAAATGAGTCAGTTGTTGCCTGTGTACCATTTAAAATCATTCTTGACCACTATCCTTTGTTGGGTTATAGGGTTAACGGTGTTACAATGATAACTTTAAAACATAAGCCAGCATTGCAGACTTAGGACACATACTGACAGTACATATGGTAGGCTAACTGTAAGAAACAAGTGCTGTAAGTTTTTCTCCATTGATTTGAAAGTTGGTGCAAGAGAACAAGGCATCAAAGTTAAGAGACATGGTAGCAACTAGCAACAAATTAAGATTAAGTGTAGAAAGCAGTTTATAATAGTGTGAAATAGTGCCCAACACTATCTGTGTTTTTTTAATTTTGAAACGAAAAATTGTGCATTAATTCAAGATACGTTTCATACAGTAGTGAGCTTTGCCAAGTAATTTAGAAACTACATGAACATTTTAGATATAACATAAACACAAGATGCAGTCAGAAAATTCACCTAGTAGTAGTGACAGTGACACCATCAACCTGTCTGAAATAGAAGATTCTGTTTGTGCTGCCCAAAATAGGGGTAGTCAAACTTGCTCAGCTGGTTGAGACTTTGATAGACCCCCAGGTGGTTGGTGTGGTGTCTACAGAAGATCTACAATTTGTGTTGGAAAGTGATATTAGCCACATACTGACTGCAGTAGAAGTGAGAAAACTGATCTGCAATTGGATAAATACTGGTAAGTTGCATTTTCTAATTTAGAGGTATGTTGTATTGGCCCAAAATATGCCAGATTTTCAAATTCTTTAACAGTTTTCATTATCACCGTGGAGAAAATTTACCTCACTGGGACAATCTGTCATCTTGTGTGCTCATGTTAAATGTCTGAGACCAATTTGGAGAGTACCTTGACCACCAGAAAAGCACTTTTTGAAAACTAGCTAATATAGCTTGCTATAATTTGGGGCCAATACAGACTTCCTTTAAAGTAAAAAAAACGTTAAATTCTCAGTAAGTTGTAATTTCCATCTGCCTGCAATGTTTTATATGGCCTTACACAAATCAATATTATATGCCAACAGTTTGCAAACCAATAGACCTATATGTCTGTATCTCAAACAGATCTTTACAATGCAAATTTGTAACTCATAAACAACTAATAATTAGGACTTTACAGAAATTGTGCCCAACATTGCAATAGCAGTATTTATCTATGGCACAAGACATTGCTACAGTAAAATGGACCTCCTGACTACAGTAACTACAGTACTTCATTGTTAGGATCATAGTAACTGTGTGGAATCGGTTCCTCGTTGACGATCGATTTCGATGTAACTACACAAGGAGTAGAGCAATATGCTGCAATTTAGACAGATTTTGCGCTCACCAGCGTTGCCATTCACCACTGACATGATGGGGGGGGGGGGGGGTGAAGCGATCGATACAATGCTATTCATGGCGGTGAATGTGTGCTAGACGACTGTTTAATAGCTCAGTAAGTTCCTAATTCAAGATTGTACAAATGCCTTTCAATAGGTAATCTAGTTAAAATTAAGTAACTAGTATACACAAATGGCAAGGGTTGGGAACACTTAACTTCCTACATCTGATAAAACAGCCTGTCATCATCCTATTGTGTTTGGTGGTCAAAGGTCATTTTGGGTCACCAGGGATCAAATTGTGAAACCTAGTTAACCTGATATCTCAAGGAGGTAAGCATGGACAGATCTCAAATTTAGTATTTATTTTCAACATTGAGTACAAGTGGCCTATTTTTTGCTAGAGGTCAAAGGTCATTTGAGATTCAAAATGGTCAAATTAGGAAAACATTGTAAACAATATGTCCCAAGAAGGGAAGCTGTTCATCCTGGCTATAGTCTACAGTATGTCACATTCATAAGATTATTCTTGAAGCATCATTGAAACCATAATGCAGTATTGCATTCTGGTCTTATCTCGGCATTGAATCACAAGGTCATTTGACTTTCCTGTTTAACTTTTTTTCATGATGACATGTTAGCTTTCAATGAACATTATTAATTAATATATGAACACAATGCAGTAATTCTCTGATGTGAAAAAGACATTTTTTAACCAGTTTGTGTGTAGTAATGATAGTCATCCAATTTTCAGTGTTTTTAATGACAAAAATCTCTGTTGGGCAGGTGTGAAGATTGTGACGCAGACGACAATGGGGAAAAAAACAGATACAAAGCTCAGCATCATCTTCATCATCATCCTCGCCGGAGTCCTCAGTTGATCAGGAGATTGCTTTTGGTAGGATTCAAACTTGGGACATACCCTTGCATAAAATGCCACAACAATTGACAGAATCACTGACCAGAAGAAAACGTCCAACACCTAGACTGCGAAAAGAAATGATTAGAATTATAATTGATCATTTTCACAAAGGACCGTCTTCTCTACCTCGAAAAGAGCAGTTAAGGATCCTGGCTCAAAAAATAGTTGCAGAGCACCCTGATTCATTTAAAGATGATGTTGGATCTGGCTACGATAGTTTGTTGGCACAATTAGTTAATAGGGCAGATAACTTGTCACGACTGCCAGGTAGCCATCCTTTCAAGAGAGCGTCTCAGAGTAATGATAGTACTCCCCCCAAAAAGAAAAAAACAGACAGCTATGGCTGCATCAGTTGGCAACCGGATACTTTTCCGGCTGGGGAAACTGAAAAAAACACAACAGCAAAAAATGGAGGACTTGCAAACACTCCACAAATCTGGTCAGCAAGGTGCTAATATCAAAGAACTAATGAATCTGACCTATACCAGCCAACGAAACATGATAAACAGTAAAGACTGTGTCCTTGTTGAGCTTATGGAAAAGTGGCCATATCTCTTTGAGGAGGCCTACCTGCTCGATCATTTCAGTACATTAACTGGAGTAAACTTGAAGGAGAAAGTGGAGGAGTCTGCGAAAAAGAAGATACCAACACTCTATAGGTTCTTGGAGCAGCAGGCATCTAATACTCAGAGATTAAGGCAGACTCTGCATTCTATCAAGGATGTGATGGAAAGTAATGGTGACAGCTTGCCAAAGATTATTGGTTCCTTGATTCAATTTTGTCAAAGTAAGTTACATATTCTTCAGTAGTTATCGAACTGTGAACTAAGACAGAAATTGTGCTTTTATACGTTCCCTGGAAAGTGTGCCCTTTAATGCCACTGTCATGATCTCATTTTTGCTTGTCTACTGTAGGGCAATCAACTATTCTCCAAGTAGATTAAAGGAAGTTCCATCTATATATGAGTGAATTAGCCTTTTGGGCTTCAAAGTTGCGGAATGGCTTATATCTCAAAGTGCCATTTCACCTCATGTTGCACAATCATATGTAATCCACCTTTAACCTTTCATGAAACTTGGACTTAGTTCACTCACAATCTGAACAGAAAACAAGTTTATAACCACAGTACAGTATATACTGCACATATGCAACAATACAGCAGTACTTAAAATATCTTCAGGTGGCCCCTGGTGTATATCATATGTAGGGGTCAAAGAGCAAGTTGGTGTTGGATAAAGTCAAAGGAGAGTTAATCAAACCTAAAATGTTGTCTACACTGTACAACATTATAATCCATCACCTGTAAACTGAGCAGAAAAGTGGTGTACTAATGTCTCCCAGTCCCCAAATGATGCAACACCCTACGTACATCCTTACTGTATCTCCATTCACCTGTGGTTTCTGTAGAGAACCTCTTTAATAGAGGCACCACTTTCACCAATAGACTATTCCTTCTTTTACCCTTGAAGCCTTTATA